>KZ538172.1:55927-101467 GCA_000934665.2 Catajapyx aquilonaris | reverse complement strand
GGGGCCCCCCCCCCCCCCCCCCCCCCCCCCCCCACACACACACACACAACCTACATCCTGGATACGCCCACGCATGTGATATATACTGCATTGTTTACACATCTCAAATATAGTTCAGGTAGGTAAAGACAAAACCAATCTTGCTGGAATTGGTCCTTTGTGATGTGGACAAAGGTATCATTAACTGGATGAAAGAGAAGCATTGCTCCACTCTACGCCACACTGTAGTGCAAGTGGCAATACTGTGCAACATTATTTCAGACCCCCTTACATCCACCTTTATTGGAGGTAGGCGGGTCAGGACCAGCCATTATCACCACCCATTCTAGCCACCGACTGTAATATTAGGTCTTGGACAGGCCGGTGAGCGGCCCTCTATCAGGCCCTCTGAGTAAGACACATCCTGACTTTAGGAACTGAAAGTGTTTACTGAATGTCTGAATGTGGTCACTCATCATAACAACCTGCCAGCTGATAATAGACAATTGTGCCAACTGGCCAACAATACATCTCCCCCTTTTAGTGAGGCATCACGTAATACACCTTCCCCTCTTCGGTGGCGGGTGACCTGTGGACTTTGGATGCAGGAATGCCCTCCTCAGCATCTGCTTGATGACCACGTCCTTTTTGTTGACCTTCAGGTGGTCGGTGGTGTGGCCCAGGTTGTCCTCCAGGGTGCAGCTGGACTGCTTCATCTGGGAGGCGAGGGCCTCCAGCATGTACCGGCGGCATGGGACACAGCGACTCTCGCATAGGTCCTCGGCGCTGGAGGCATTGGCTGGTGTGTCTTCCACCACTGCTTCGGCCGGGGCATTGGAATGGGCAACGTTCATGGGCACCAGCTGTGGGTCCCTGAGGCTGCTTCGCACCGTGTCTCTCTTGAATTCTTCTTTGGATGACTTCTTCTTGACCATCTCGCTGTGTGCACCGCTGTGCCTGGTCCTTCCTCCAGTGGCCGTTGGGTAGGCCAGGGATGAGCTGGACTGGGGTCCGCTGCTGTCCGACTTACTGGACATGGAGGAGCTGGAGGTCTCATCTGGCACCACCTTCCTTGGGTCCTTCACCCTCACGTTCATCTTGCTCCCCCATCTCCTGCTCATCCTGAGGCTGCTGGGTTGCTGGAACACGTGGGGTCTTTTAGGACCCCGAAGGAATTAAAATGCATTAAAATTACAATTGCAATGAACTGTTTGCCATTTAAAAAAAGTATATAACAGGAAGTGCATGTTTATTTTGAATTAGCGATCATTTTAGGCATTGTTCAAAGAATGATTGCATATAGTCAATACATTGAAAAGCATTATATAAAAATTAATAAACATTAAAATATGGCATGGGGTCCTAAGAGACCCCATGGTACGGTTAACATAACTTTCTGGCACGTCACCATACCAGGGTTAATTGGCTCCCATCCGGTGAAATCTTCAGGTCCAGTAGGTGTCACCCCAACAGCCTCTGGATGAGCAGGAGAGGGGGGAGCAAGATGAACGAGACACGCGAAAGGCGGTTCTGGACGAGACTTCCAGCTCCTCCATGTCCAGTAAGTCAGATAGCAAGCGACCCCAGTCCAGCTCATCCCTGGCCTACCCAACGGCTGCTGGAGGAGGGACCAGGCGCAGTGGTGCACACAGCCAGATGGTCAAGAAGAAGTCATCCAAAGAAGAATTCAAGAGAGACACGGTGCGAGGCAGCCTCAGGGACCGACAGCCGGTGCCCATGGACGCTGTCCCCTCTGATGCCCTGGCCGAAGCAGCCGTGGAAGACACACCAGCCAATGCCTCCAGTGCCGAGGACCTACACGAGAGTCCCTGTGTCCCATACCACTGGTACATGCTGGAGGCCCTCGCCCCCCAGACGAAGCAGTCTGGCTGCTCCTGGAGGACAACCTGGGCCACACCGCTGACCTGAAGGTCAACAAAAAGGATGTGGTTATCAAGCAGGTGCTGAGGAGGGCAGTCCTGCAGCCAAAGTCCACATGTCGCCCGCCGCCGAAGAGGGGAAGATGTATTCGTGATGCCCCACTAAAAGGGGGGAGATATATTGTTGGCCAGTTGGCACAATTGTCCATTGTCAGCTGGCAGGTTGTTATGAGTGACCTCATTCAGTAAACACTTAAAGAGTTCCTCAGGTCAGGACATGTCTTACTCAGAGGGCCTGATCGAGGGCCACTCACCGGTCTGTCCAAGGCCTAATATTACACCCACCACCAAGCCTGTTGACGCTCATAGTATATCCAAGAAGGACTTATCGAGTTATATCCAAAATGATGGAGGAAATTCCTTCTGTTGCACTATTGTGGTAGTCTAGTCCAATGATTCCCCTTTTTCAATCCAACAAAATCTTGCTGAATTCAGCATTCGTCATTTTAAAATGTTTTCCATGGTAAATTTGAGTGTAACAGTTAATGGAGGAGGGTTGGAAGGTGCCATTTGTACAAGCTACAGTTATATTTCCCTTGAGGATAAGGTCTCTTCTTGAAAGCTTTAGCTTTCAGGTCCTTGCTTTCCATTCCCTCAATGGAGACCCATCTCACATTGTAAATATTCATGAATTAGAATAGTATACCATACCTAGCTGGACGCCTGTCTCCCCCAGGCCTTATTAGACGCTATAGAATGGAGTTCAAAGAAAAGCTCTGTGTTTACTAAAACATTGTGTATCATTATGCGAGAAAATGTGATGGGAAGCAGATGATGTAAATCACATCATGCTTAGTAGATTCGCAGAAAGTGAAGAATATGGAACTCCCATGCCCCCCATCCAGTTCCTGGAGTTCGGCCGCCCACATTTCCAATTTCATGGGGATACAACTTCTCAAGTTTCCCTTGATTGGGACCATTGTGCGCCACCCCGGTGGTTGCCATGACATTCTATATTAAAATAGCCCTGCCCACAATCCCTTCCCTCCATATTCCCCCATAAACCAAACTTCTCAACCAGCAAGGAACCCAATGATTAGCTGTCTTTATAAGCGAAAGAAAGAGACACCTCCAAAGTGCAGTTGATACGTTTGGAAACTTTGGGCAATCCAGGGACTCAAAACAAGCAATACTTGGGAACAGCCAAGCCACACTAACATGTGTTGCAATACTCTGCAAAGGCCATCTATACACAGCATCATCGGCAGGGAAAAATGGTCCTCCCACCATCTCCCCCTCCTACTGCCACTTTTTTAAGCTTTTAAGCGGGCTTTTCAGTGGGCACATATACATCAGCCAGGAAATGAGTGTATGAAGTTTCAGCCCTCGGCCTCATCGGGAAGTTGGAAAATTATTCTGGAAATATAATAGATAGATAGTCGTCTCTCTCCACCCCCACACCAACAAACTTGCCAGGCAACAGTTACCATGCAACCAACAGACGCCACTTTTTGAATAGCCACTTCTCCTGTCCCCTTTGTTGCATCCCCTGGTAAGGAACCTGTTGGCAACCTTGTTTTGTTGTCCGGATTATGTGGCAAAATTCCTAATTAACACTGATGACAAGGTCTGCTTATTGCTATCTTCACATACTGCACATCAGCAAACCACATGTTTCAGAAGTTAGCTCACATATTATTTATTTGCATAAATCTTTGGACACTCACTTCCACTCATGCCCCTCCCCATGCAAGCATACCAGTAAGTTACAGGCTATACCAGGCTATACGTACATTGTTGGAAAGCTCACTTAATGGCTGTTCCAACAATACAGGGTGATCAAACTTTTTTGTCGTTTTAGTTATTGACAAATTCGGCCTTAGCTGCTTATATTGTAGCAGTGGCTAGCAACCAGTTGTTGAAATCAGGAATCGGAAATAACAACAGTTGATATTAGGGATTAAACAACACAAAACAAATGAAGAATGGCAGTTGAATTTGTTCGAATCGATCTTCATTTGTTTCGTGTTGTTTAATCCCTAATATCAACTGTTGTTATATCTGATTCCTGATTTCAACAACTGGTTGCTAGCCACGGCTACATTATAAGCAGCTAAGGGCGAATTTGTCAATAACTAAAACGACAAAAAGTTTGATCACCCTGTATATGATTCCATGGGTGTAAGAGTTGACAGGAGCAAGAGCAAGCATCTGCAAACTTCACCTATATCAATGTCAGCTAAATGTTGAAACACGTGGCATGTTACAAGCCAAGTTCTCTTTCTCACGTCCATTGACAAGAAATCACTTTGCAACCCTACTTTGTTGTCATATTAAGTTGTAAAATTGCACATTCACTTTGAGGCTGAACATGCACCCCTCCAAATAGTGAGGGCTCTTAGCGAGATGAAGGGGACACGTAGGACAAAAGCACCAAACTTTGCATGGAGTTTTGTTTGGTCCTATGCTAATAATTTTTGGTAGGATCCACGCGATCAGTGCACATGGGTCCTGTCACGTGACATTTTTTCAGAAATCGCCCTGCGCAAAGGGGGATTCCGCGTCAAAGGGGCCGCCCTTGGCCACACAACCTTCTCCGATTTTGACCATATTCGGGTATGTTGTAGTGCCCATATATGGGTTTATGCAACCGAGTTTGTTTATGTGTACAATGTGTGGTTTCGAAACTACAGGGTGTCACATGTGCCCATTTTCTAGCATTTTTGACCCATATATGCTGTTACTTCAGAGGACCACAAGATCAGGTTTAATCTTAAATTTAATGTGTGCATTTGAAAGGTATTTTCACTTTCTATGAGATGGTCATACATATGCACAAGAAAATCCACAATTTAAATTCAAAATGGTTCCCAAAATTTTTATATTTTGATATTACTCATTAATCGACCCCTACTACTGATTTTGAATGGCTCTTCAAATAATACGGGAAATGTTTGCTTGAGATTGCTGCCAAATCTGGAGATCAGAAATTCGATATCTGCCAAATATCAAAAGCATTTTGTGCGCCAAACCTAGAAATCCCGTAAATTGGCAACAAAATTTCACAAAATAATATTGTTGCTCTAAAAATAAATAAAGGCCTACCACGTACATATGATATTGCGAGAAAGCCTGATTCAAGAACTCGACCGAGTTAACAATAAATACCGATGTCATTGAGTAATAAGATAAATCACATTAAATTAATTAAGAGACCACAATTTTTAAGAGCTTCATCTGAAGAAGCAAGTTTAAGAATTTTTCGTGTCATTTATGGATGCCCAATAAAATTGTAAAGTATCTCAGCAATTTAATGGGTACCGATATTTGTAGATCCAGAAATAATATTAGAGTTGCTATTTCAGCACTTACTTAATTGTGATTAAGCAACAATATGATAGATGCTCTCTTCAAAGTCTCTGAGCATCGTAACACGTGCTTGGGTTGTTACTGCTCCAGGGACATAATTATATATAACGAAGGTGTTTTGGAATGATGCATTTCGCGTATAGGGCGGTTTATCAGGGTTCATTGTTGGACACAAGAACGGACCTGAGCGTGTACATGTAGCCTACACAACTGTTGAGAAAGGCATGCTCATAGCTGGAGGCCTATGGAAGAATCTTCATCGTTGCTCCATCCACCTATGTACACGGTTAGTCCATTCTTGTGTTCAACAATGAACCCTGATAAACTGCCCAACACGAAATACGACATATACAACATCATTCCAAAATACCATTGTCGCATGTGTCCCTGGATTGGCAACTGTCCACATGTCAAGTTTGTATGGTCAGCGGTTTTAAAGAGAACATATTTTTTTTCATATTGTTGCTTAATAACAGTTACGTAAATGCTGAAGTGGCAGCTGTAATATTATTTCTGGATCGACAAATATCCAATCAATCATTCAGCCACAGTATAATTTTTTTGGCCATCCATACACGACAAGAAAGATTCTGAAACTTGCACCTTCCTCATGGGAATCTCTTACAACTTCATGCAATTTATCATTTCACTCGGCCATTGACATCAGCATTTATTGTTACCTCGGTAGAGTTCTTGAATCAGGGAACAGGGGTTCTCCAGATTTTGCGGAATCCCAAGTAAACATTTCACTTATAATTTTAAGTGCTGTTCAAAATAAATCGCGGAGGTCCATTAATGATCAACATCAAAATAATAAATTTTTTGACCAGCATTTTTATTTAAAATTTTTTTGTCTTCTTAATTACGAGTATGACCATCTCATAAGGAGTGAAATTACCTTTCAAATGCATACAAAGTTTAGGAATTAACTGTTCCTCTGGGAGTTGCCCTTCAAGTAACAGCTTACGGATGCTTACGGAGCAAAATTGGCACATTGGGCACCCTGTAGTTTCATAACCACTCGTCGTACCGAGAAACAAACTCGGTTACGCAAACCTGTCTGTTGGTACTACAATATACTTCAATATGACCAAAACCTGAAAAGGTCATGGCAATAACGGGTAGGCCCATTGACGCAGAATGCCCCATACAATTACCATTACATTCATGCACACTGATCATACACCTGATCGACCCCCTATTGTGCAGCTCATTTAAGTAACACTTAAATAACACGAGTAGTCTGCGGGGAACTATTTATTGTTATTTGTAATGCGGCAGTATCAACAATATATTGAAGAAGTATCCACCGGCTGACACGGTCACATGGATTATGACTCATAACTCATGATCCATTGTCTTGATCACGTGGATCCTACCAAAAATCTAAAGCGTAAGCAATACAGATTCCATGGAAAAAATATGGTGCTTTTGTCCAACCTGTCTCCATCTGGTCGAATTTGGACCCTAAGAGCCCCCACTAAAAGAGGCATCACCAAGACAGCTGAACATGTTTGTATGTATTTGGCTCCCTTTGCTTATTACCTAACTTATAACCCTTCACCAATCTGAAAGCATATTGTTCTTCCAAATTGTCCAGTGAGCATACCATTTCTCCCTTGACCTGGGCTACATTTCGTCGTTAATCTGACAAAAAGACGCATTCAACATTTTCACAATTTTACAGGAGAGCCAAAAGAAAACTGCAAACCGCTATACAAATATGAAAGATGGGTGTTTTTATTTTCCATTCTAACTCTGACACTTGTTCCATGGGTACCCCATTTTGCAAGGATATGACCCAACACTTGATGGTGACACTGGCAGAGGCCATAATCTGATTTTAGCAAAATTGTCGAATTCGTCCTTTTGTCAGATTAACGACGATTTGCTCTCTGGTGGTAAGGGGAAACTGGATGAACACTTCTTTGTGTTTCCCCAGTAAAGTCCTGAATGACTACTTTTCTCTCTCTATCTGCCTGTCCTAATAGCCACGCTGCCCCTCTTTACTGCACTTGCTTAGGCTTATGATACTAAGCAGATCTAAACCACACAATTCTAATTTCTAACCACACTTGAAACAGTGCAACTGGACAGTATACAGCATAGTATACTAATAAATGCTTTAATCAGACTTTAATGCAACTCATCCATCATTCCTGGTAATACTTTATTGAACAGCATAGAAAAAACTGACCTTGGTGCATCCTGAACTAGAAAATGGCAATGCCTACAAAATTCATGCAAAAAGCAATAATTCAACATATACACTGAAACTAAGAGATAATTTGTAATAACAAAATTTACATGTTTGATATGAGAGTGAAAAAAGTGCAGCTCTTATGTACAAAAAAAATTATGATATATACACAATTAAAGATGTGCAATTATTCCTTCCATTATTGTGACTTTGTTAAAAATGCCAATCTTTTTTCTCACTTCCCCACGCAACTGCTCCAATCCAGCCCGCCACAAGCCATGGAAACTATAAAGTAAATCACAATCTGAAAAGAAGCGAGAGACTTATTAGTCCAACATAAACACACAAAAATTTACAACACACTTACGATGACAACAACAATAATTATGGCAGTCAGCTTGATGTTTTTCCACCACAGAGAACGAGCCAAGTTGCGGCTACTCTTCCGAAATGTCACTGCCTGCAATAAACAAGTTAAATTAGTTTTAATATATTTTGTGTTTGCCAGAGACTTATGCCGCATTTACATGTGACCGATTCGCTCAGTGATGAAACCAATACTCTCCGATTCACATAAGTCTGAACCTTTTTGAATATCCATACGCCTGAAAGTAGTGCCCCCCATTCCGGGTCCTACCGCTCCTCACGACAAAATGTGCAGTTTGTGTAGCGCTGCAGCTACCGCATGGGCTGACCATGATAATTAAGCATTCGAATTACATGTACCAGCACTGTTTCTTCGAGAAAGCCATAGATACCAGGGACTAATTTTGCAGCGGCTCACCCCCTCGGGCGCATATATATCCAAAAAGGTTCAGACTTATGTGAATTGGAGAGTAGTAAGGTGCAAAAGTAACAATAGATTTTCATCCCAAACAATTGGTTTCATTGCTCAGTGATGCTCATTGCTGATAATATCGCTCATATGTAAACATGCCCAACAGATATACAGGGTGAAGGAAAACTCGCGCCAAATCGCCAGGTAGACTGATAGGACTCGTAAAACTAATATAGGGATGTGCAATTATGAGGGCGAGTCAAAACAAATTGAGACTGATTTTTAATGTGACAAAGAGAGTTAGTTCATGACTTTTCGTGAGTGACATCGTGTCCAGAATGGGATGAAGTATTGGATCACCAATTTTTGTGCAAACATTCCACAATCCCAAGTGACAGTGACACCAGAAGTAGGCCTTGGTTTATATTCGCCTCCCCTCTTCCAGGAGGTTGGTGGTGTCTGGTGACGGTCAATATTCAGTGTTGAGGTTTTGCTTCCGTTTGAAGAAAACAGCCACAGAGGTGTATGACATGCTAAGATTGTGAACAGCAGATACTGGTCACCATATGAGGCCACAAGACACTGAAACTCTTCACAAACCTCTACCCGCATCTGCCTCTCCTTTGGAGTAAACAACCCATCGCATCAGGTGCAAATGCATCATAATTTTGTGGAAATAGGGGAGGTGTAGATGGCCGAGATGGTAACGTCTCGGCTTGCTGAATGCAAGGCCCCAGGTTCGACCCCCCCCCTGGGGAGTTTTCCTTTCACCTGCGTCAGGAGGGTCTCTGACCTGCACCAAATGTTCCCTCCTCAAAAATCCCTATCCTTACCATGTCCCTGCGTAGTTAATGTGTATGGCGCCATCAAAGTTTTGTGACATCACATCCGTTCCGCCAGCTTCGAAGAAGCAAAAGTCAGTTCGAGGGCCTCTGGTCCCTTGCCTTGGTCCCCTAACACATCGTCCATGTGCAATAGGTGATCAAATCCCATCAGAGCAAGAATCTGGGTACGACACACATGCACTTTGTCGTTTTTGCCTCATACTCCACCATCTGGCTCTCTACACTTTAAGGGCTCCATACACATTAACTACGCAATGGAGCCAAAAACTCATTGCACATCCCTATATTAGATTTGCGAGTACTATCAGTCTACCTGGCGATTTGGCGCGAGTTTCCCTTCACCCTGTATACATTCATCATGACATTTTCCATATACGGGGTAGTCAGCAATGAAGGAGAAGCAAGTTAACCCCAATTATGAACTAAAAATGACACACATTCATTGCAATAAAGCATAATAAAACAGTTTGGAAAAGCCAAAATAATATAGGGTGAAGTGGGGGAAGTGCACACCCGGGGTAAGTGCTCATATTGTGCCGCCATATTGGAATGAAAATGGCTGACGACACCAAAACACGTCAGCTATGTAGCTGCACTGTGCAGCTACATAGCTGACGCGTTTTGGTGTCGTCAGCCATTTTCATTCCAATATGGCGGCACAATATGAGCACTTACCCCGGGTGTGCACTTCCCCCACTTCACCTCTAATCTAAACATAACCTGTCACCAGATCACTGCACGGACAATCGCTCACACCACCCTAACAGGACAACACTCCACATAACAAATATCTTAAACGTTCTTGGTTAAAAATGAACAGCCTTCTTCTGAAAGAAACCGCTCCTCTCTTATCCAAATCCCTAAAACTAACAAAGTATCCAACATAAAAAATTACCTAACTGGCCATATATGGATAGCCTTCTGCTCTTGGCAACCGCTTGTCCATAGAAACAACTATTCCTACTTAACAAACGTGATAAATATTGCAAGCACGTACAATATTACAGCAAAAACTTCACATTACATTACATCTACATTACATTTACATACATATCACCAGTTGAGGATTCCATTGTAACATGTGAATCAAGTGTTAGTCTGCTGATCACAGCTGCAGTATTTGTTCCTTTTTGGATCAGGAGAGATGGACACGGCAGTTGCAAGTTTACCAAATAATTAAATCAAATCAAATAAACTTACATTGGCACTCAGGTTTTCAGTCTTATCCACCAGCAATTCCAGTTTTTCTCCACGAGCTGCCAATGTATCTGTAGAAAATATTATATAGTAATATTGTCGGTGAATTACGTCATATAAGCAAACATTGTTGTACTAACCAATGTTGCGAACCATAATGTCCTTTAATTCATCCAACTCGCCCTGCACATGGGATATTTTGTCCACATCTTTGGATTCAGAATAGTGTTTCTGAAAAAAAAAAAACAGATTAAAATTATTAACACTTAATTCATGGAAACGTAATGATCGATTGAAAGTTTTATGATGCATAAGCATCTGTGGCTATGCTACACCAGAAGAAATGCAAGCAGCACACTTGTGAGTAAAACCACTACATAAGACAGACTGCACAAATCAGCTCTCACAAAATTTCAAATCCCTGTAAAGTATCAGTTTCAGTTATAGCCAGATGACATGGGATATGTCATCCAAATGCAGCAGGCCAGTCTGGAACAAAAGTTAATTTAGGGTGCAATATTCAGTCACAGAGTTTTGAACAGCTAAAATGGTGGTGAGTTGCAGATCACAGAGTGAGGAAGCTGCACAATGAGGCAGAAATAACATAACTCTTGCTCTATGTAATCTGGACAATATATTCAAAAGTAGAAAGGTGAATTATAGATTAACTTGCCTCTTGCTAACAACATATCAAAAGTACAGTACTGGCCAATAATCGAGGCAACGACTAGCGACATTTTCCCGAAGCGGCAGAAGAAGGAATCTTGCTCGCCCGGCTTGTAGCATGCTTATCTTCGATTCCTTCTTCTGCCGCTTCGGGAAAACGTCGCTAGTCGTTGCCTCGATTATTGGCCAGTACTGTACATCAAAGTTCTACAAGTGAATCGTCTGCTAAAAGAAACATGGCAACGCACGATTTGAAAAATTGCAGTGAAGCATTAATATAAACAAGCAAGCTTCACTTGATATATAGCATGTAAATCAGTTAAGATCTCACACAGTCAGTTGGAACTCCAGATATTTTGTTTACATCTATATCACAGACAAAATCAGGCTAAGCTACTTTATAATTGATATTAGGGAGGTTGGCCCGGCATTGCCTCTTCAACCTCCAAGGATAGGGAAGGAAGGAAGTGGCTGTGGCCTATTATACGGAAGAGACCCCGGAATTATCCTAGGAAGACCGTGGAAAACCATAGAAAACCACAGTCAGGATTGTCGGCCCCAGGATTCGAACCCAGGACCTCCCGATTAGCAGTCGGACGCCTTATCCACCATGCCAACCTGCTTCGGTAGGCGAAGCTACTGTGGCAGAGGTACGATTAATAATAATTATCATTTCTAAAGTCCAGATAATCTTAATGGAGATTTCTTTATCACATTTTGTTTACTACCCCATCCATCCCTCCACTTTTTTGGAGTGCGCGTAGACTACGGGATTTGGGTAAGGTATGTTTGCATGGACTGGAGTTAGAACAGTGAAACCTGCCAATTAGGGACCCTGGGTATAGCAGAAGTTTTTCTGGGAACGGGCATATGCACAGGGCATGTAATGTATTTTTTGACAGGTATTACGGAACCTGCCCAACACGGAAATGGAAGGGATTTTTGGCTCCATTCAGAGAAAATATCTGTTCATAATGGAAATCAAAAGGTTCACATCATCTCCTGCTAGCCACAAAAATATAAACTACAGGCAGATTCCCTCTCGGCCCTCCCAGGAGGCCTTGAGTAACCCTTTCTGGACCATCTGACACCATACTGTGTCTCATAATTGCTGGAATTGGTACCAGCTCGTGTCCTTGAAAATAAGCGTATTGGTCGGGAAAAGGGGACTATTTTTGGTTGGAAAATGGAGATGGCTTGCGGGATGGCCATGAAGATTGTGACTTGTGATTTGTAGGTGCCCTACCTAACTGCTTTCAAGTTTATTTCTCTGTTCAGTCCAGTTTTAAAATGTTCAGGAAGATTAAAGGGTTGACACAGGCTCAACGTATTGCCTGTGTCGGGGGCGATGGTCCAATCGAGCAGGCAAAATTAATAGTCCAAAAACTTGGTGTGGCTAAATTTAGTACTTCAAATGGGTGGCTGGAAAGTTTCCACAACAGGCACAGAATTAGTGGAAAACAGTGTGTGGTCATGCAAGTGTCGTGAATCTCACAGTAGAAAATTGGAAAGAGAAGGTGGGAAAGCATTTGTTCATGGCATTCCAAGGAGGTCATTTTCAACTGCAATGAAACCCATCTCGGCTTGCTGAGTGAAAGGCCCCAGATTCGATCCCCGCCTGGGGAACTTTCCTTTCACCTGCGTCAGGAGGGTCTCTGACCTGCACCAAGGAGGTGTCTGGCAACCTAACCTCCTGGGGAACAGCACATGACCCCTTTACAGATCTTGCACTTGCACCCCATGTTCCCTCCTCAAAAATCCATATCCTTACCCATGTCCCTGTCTCCTTGCACCGGTGAGCGAAGAAAAATAGTACACAGTTACTAGAAAACTGATGGTGGTGTGCCACCCCCCTAAAAAGGCTCCGCCTTATCACGGGGTAACGTAAAAAAAAACAAAAGTGGAAATGGTCAGTGCAAAATTGCGTGGGCACTATCATGGGAAATACCACATATTCTGGCAAGGCCATCGACGGATATGTGACATTCTTTCTGAACAATCACTGCACAGGTGGTGTTAATGAGGTTAATGAGGGTAACGTAAAAAAAAAAAACTGCAATGAAACTGTCATTTATTAGAAGTGCTATACGCCAGGCAAAACAGACTATTCCGCAAAAATTCTCCTGTATGGACTGATTTTGCACCAGATTGAGGTAAGGTGCTTATTTGTGTTCTCCCATTTTCCTCTCTTTCGCATCAGCAAAAATACAGGGAGGTCCAACTTCAAGTGTCGTTTATAACGGCTATTAATAGAAGCGCATTACGATTATCGTAGCAGCCACGTGTAAAATGGCCCACTTCGGCGCCATCGAAAATATTAGCTGCCAATAGCAGCACACATGTAATGAACCCTGTGCAACCACATGTGGTACCAATGCCGATCTGGTGCCTTGGGCGTCACCCATTTCATCCAGGCGCATCGAAGGTCATGTGTGCACCTCCTTTTTTCCAGGTCAACCCAACAGCAGGGTTGATTACATGTGTGCTGCTATTGGCAGGTAATATTTTCGATGGCGCCGAAGTGGGACATTTTACACGTCGCTGCTACGTCATCGCAAAATCACTGCTATTAATCGCCGTTATAAAACGACACTTGAAGTTGGACCACCCTGTGTAAGTAACATCCTTGATCTGAACATATTGGGGGTTATTAGGGGTTAGTGCCCCAATTATTATACTTTATCTGAATATAGCGGAAACCTATCCATTATGGTAAATGGGTTCCCGTACGATCCCGTAATACACAGGTTTCACTGTAGTTAAAATGAGGAATATTCCTGTACAGTGACGTAGAAAACCAGCCTGAGAGTATCCCAACTGACACCTTCATTTCACAGGAATACTGGTACAACTAACTCAGGGTCCATGGAAACATAGTGTACGACAGATGATTCTAACAGAACAAGACCAAAATGGGTGCATTATTACTGAGCAGCAGGGGAGGCGGAGTGGTGCTGCGGTAATGCCCACGGTGTGTGCCCACGGATGTTAAGGTCCCGGGTTCGATCCCAGCCCGGGACACCCCCTTCATCTCATGCAGAGTTGAGGGTCACCTCTGGCTTTGTCTCGGGTGGTATTTCCACAGACTAAACCACCCAGGGGAGTTCACTAAAAATGGCCACGTACAAGACATTGCACTGCACCTTGCACATCCCCTCCTGTCATCCTGCCCGTGGGCCCGGGCGATTCGCTTAAGGTTCCAGCATTGTACTGGATTGTACTTCAAGTATAATAAAGGTCCGTGCCGCATACCCTATATAGGGTCAGGCACTACCCAAGGATTATTATATTATTATATTATTATTATACTGAGCAGCATTTCCTTCTCTATTTAGAACAAGAAATGACTTGGGACTTTGGACCCTTGCCACAAAACAAATGTGACTGACTGGCTGGCATAATGAGGGAAAATTTCAAATGACAGCCCCTCAACAAAAGTATGCACCTGATTGTCGTTTTCTCATACGGAATCTGTGATGTGTGGAAGGTGACTTCGACATACAGTACCAAATAGGGTCATGACCATGAGGCCACGGTAAGTTAGAAGATGTTAGAGCAGCTGGTAGAGACTAGATGCATATGTAAGAAAGGTGCATCTGGCTGACTATCAGATGGTTAGATTAAGGCAGGCAAATGCTTGGCCTCCAATGTCACTAACTAAATCAGATTGTGAGGCAACATCATAGGCTACATTGAGTTTGTGCTACTGCTACCAAACTCATTGCTGCTCTTAAACAAAGCATTCACCTGTAAGAAATTTACATGAGTCTCTCTAATGCATGAATGGACAGGGAAGAATTTGCACATTGCTTGAGCAACATGTCGTGAGTGCTAATAAAATTGCAATCCATCACAATGGACCTGTATCGTATTTTTTCCAGGGGGGCAATCACCATGAGAAACGTGGGAGTGGCTAGAGGCATAGCTGCTCTTCACATGCCTTCCTCCCTTCAAGGCAGAAATAGACAATCATGACATGATGTGGTGTGATTTTACAAGCACTCACTACATGCCGGTTAAGCAGTACAGGTCTGACGTATGACTAAAGGTCCACATTTTAACACCTGTAACATTAAAAAATTCAGAAATTTCTTGTCCTATGATGCTATTTTAGTAAATCTACTTGTATTATTTTGGTTGACTAGATACAGTGTGTTCCAAGTTCGTGGGTCCTTTTAGTTATATGCACTCAAAGCTGTTATTTTTTTGTAGCTTGTTGTGCCCCAATCCAGGTGCTCTATTCTGTAGCCACTGCTACATTTGACCACCTGATAGTACTGAGGTACTTGGATTGGGGCACAACAAACTACAAAAAAATAACTACTTCGGCAAGATCAGTGATAACTAAAAACGACCCACAAACTTGGAACACCCTGGTATCCTTGGTATTCATTTCAAATAATTGCCCAGTGTATTAAATCATAGGCAATCAGTTATTCCACTGATATAGCACAAAACTACTCTGTAGTTATTATAATGTGGGTTGCTGAAAAACTTCATACCGTATTACCTCTCATATTGCGGCATGCCGGTATAACCCGGGGGTGGCCGGCATGTGGCAATAACAGAGGTAGATTTCCGTAATTTTGATCCTTGCCCAATTTTTTGGAATGCTTCTGGTACCATACTAAAATAATGTGTGGGGAGGCGAAGTGGTGCTGCGGTAACGTATGCGCCCATGGATGTTAAGGTCCCGGGTTCGATCCCAACCCGGGGATACCCCCTCCATCTCGTGCAGAGTTCAGGGTCACCTCTGGCTTCGTCTCGGGTGGTATTTCCAACAGACTAAACTACCCGGGGGAGTTCACTAAAAATGGCCCCAGCGTCAGATGCACTGCACCTTGCACATCCCCTCCCGTCATCCTGCCTGTGGGCCCGGGCATTTCAAATGAATAGGCACCAAATGTACCTCAGTAAATGAAGGTCCGTGTGATATGCTCCCTTGTGGGGGCGAAAGCACATTACCCCAGCATTATTATTATTACTAAAATAATGTTACAATTAAAATGCGCAAGTGCACACGCTGTGAGAATATGTCAGTTCTGTTGTTTAAAAAATGTATAGTGTATGACCAATCCCATCGTCAGCGTGCTTTGACAAGGGAACCCCCTGCTCTAACATTCTGTTTAAATAGAGATTATTGCCAAACACTGCGATTGAAAACAATATATGGAATGGGTACCCTATTTGGGAAATGTGCCTTTTTGATAGCCTTTACGTGAATTTCGATTTTCAGGCAAATGTCAAGTTCAGAAAGGATAATGTAACTTATGTGAAAACCGCGCCTTATACCTCGCTTAGATCGGCATGCCGGTATAGCCACCAGATCAAGCATTTTAAAAAACTTGTCGACCTCGCCTACACCGGCATGCTGCAATATGAGAGGTAATACAGTATATAATCTCACAAACATCATTTCGCAAATTTTTTGTGAGAATGCACAATCGTCCTTCCCACTCTCCGGGCAAAGTTTCATTATTTTAAGACAGTTATGAGTTCACCTTTCGTCAGCATTAAGGAGAAAGGGCGAATAGACCATTGTAGAAATTTTACAGGCGAGGCAAAAATACGTTGAAAGTACGAGGGCCAGTCAAAACAAATTAAGACTGATTTTTTATGTGACAAAGAGTATTAGTTCATGACTCGCGGTGAATGGCATTGCGTCCAGTATGGATTGAAGTATTAGAACACCAATTCTTGTTCAAATATTCCACGATCCCAGGCCATGGTGACAGTGGAAGCATAGACCTAGGTTCACATTTGCCTCTGCTCTGCCAGGAGGTCCGTGGTGAGGACCAAAATTCAGTGTTGAGGTTTTGCCTCCATTTGAATAAAACAGCCAAAGAGATGTACGACATGCTAAGATTGTGAACAGCAGATACTGGTCACCACGTGAGGCCACAAGATGTTGCAACTCTTTGCAAACTTCCTCCCACATCTGCCTCTGCTCTGGAGTCAACAGCCTGGGGTCCCATCGCATCAGGTGCAAACGCATTGCATGTGCAAATGGTCAATGCAAAATCGTGTGGACACTACCACTGAAGGTACCAATCATTCTGGCAAGGTCATCGACGGTCATGCGGTGATCTTCCCGGACAATTACTGCACGTGGTGTTAATGATCTCCTCTGTAAGAACCCTGATGGGTGTCTGCAGATCTGTCTCTTTGAGAGCCGACTATAGACCCTTGTTGAATGCCCTATACCATCGGAATGCTGTGGGACACATTTTCACCATTTCTTAGCAAGTCATACGCCTTTGTCACTGTTGTCTTCAAATGGCAGCAAAACCTCAACGCTGAATATTGGTCCTCGCGAATGTGATCCTAGGTCTACTTACAATGCCACCGTCGCTTGGGATCGTGGAAGATTCGAACAAGAATTGGTGTTCTAATACTTCAATCCATTCTGGACACGATGCCATTCACTGCAAGTCATGAACTAATTCTCTTTGTCACATTTATTTTTCTTTATTTATTTATTTATTTTTGGTTCCCCCTTGAGTCCAATTGGTCAATGCAGGGGGAGGAGATCTCCTCCATTTTCTATACTTTTCAGTCTCACTGGTGCAGGGACAGGGAAGGGATAAGGAGGGAGGAACAAAGGTGCAGTGCATTGTCCTGTGGTGGGGCCGTGTGCAGTCCCTCAGGGGGCCAAGCTTAGACAGCCCCCTAGGCGCGGCCGGAAGCCCCCCACCGAACACCGCGCCTCCTCCAGGGCAGGGAAAGAAAGGAAGTGGCTGTGGCCTATTTAACGGTACGATCCCGGGATTTCCCTGGGGTGACCTTGGAAAACCACAGAAAACCAAGGTCAGGACCGCCGGCCTCCGGGACTCGAACCCAGGACCTCCTGATTAGCAGTCGGACACCATATCCTCTACACCACTACTGCTTCGGTTCCTCTTTGTCACATAAAAAATCAGCCTCAATTTCTTTTGACTGGCCCTCGTAGTCCTCACTAATCAAGTATCACTGCAGGCACACTGTTCCATGTACACATTTGTCCTTTCACCAAAATCTGCTGTGGGCGATTTCACCATAAAATGTGCATTATAGCAATTTTCTGAAAAATGGTCTATTCGCCCTTTCGCCTTAGTGCCGACGATTTATACTTCACCTTAACATGCTATTAGTTTTGTCTCACCAAACAAGGTGTTTGCAGGCTTTCAATATAATGGCTAAAATTAAAATATCAAATAGTTATCAAGGGAATGAGCAAGTAATAAAAATTACTCCTTTACACTCGCTTACCAGCCTGGTGCTCAGCTGTATACTCGCATGCCACTCTATGAGTGAAAATATGGTTAAGACATAACTCCAGTTGAGGTTGGCACTCAATTTTTATATGTTAAAATCTTCATACATTACTTTTTCACCACAAAAAATAATTTTCAATTTGAAAGAGACCGCAACAGGCACACTGCAAGGCAATATCATGAAAAGGGTTTTTATGTCAGTACCAACTGAATGTCATATTGATGTAGAAGAGTTCCTCTTGTAACTCTCCCTTGGTTTCAAGGTGAAAGTAATTGCTGGAAAAGTATCGTCAAGAACCACTCTGCACTCACCATCTCATTGGAGAGAATCCTTGAAAACTCAGTGTTCATGGCGTATGGCATAGCAGTTCGGACTCTAGCACCGTAGTTTGTCTGGAACCTTCTCTTCACGTCTGAGAGATAGAGGAATGCTCTGGAACGATCAAACTCCTGCAATAAAATGTGAAAGAATGCCAAATATGAGTTGTACCCTCAAGTGAATGAGTCAACAGTCATGCTTCTAGTGCTAGTCATGACTTGGTGATGCCACACTTCTTATCATTAGCTGCACCACTGTATTTTGATCATACATGCAGCATTCCTTGTTATTTGTGCTCATTTTCTGGATTCTTGTAGGAATGAAACAGTCAGGCAGTCATGCAAGCCACTTTTGGAATTGCAGACTGAATTTTTAAAATTCCATTATGAACACTATCATAGTATACCACACAACAACATTAATCCTGACATGGGGCATGGCATAGCATCCACCATGGAATAAAAAAATATACAGCCAGCAATTCCTGCGGGTTATATAATCTAGATGCACAGTCAGTCGCTCTCTTACAAGATTCCAGCCACAGAAACAATACAGACAAAACTGATGACAATATAATTATTACAAACAATTTGAATGAAACGTTCATATTCCAGTTTATATTTGTTACAAGTCACTTTCATTCTGCCAAAAGCAGAATACAGTCACATGCATGAGTGAATCAGTGTGTGTGTTACTAATGCAACTCTGCTGTCCCAAGGAGAAACACCCTAACTTCAAAACTACTCTCCGATTCACGTAAGAGTGAACCTTTTCCGACATGCATACAGTGGTGGATTAGCCTTCTTTGCCGCCCTAGGCCAGTCCTGAAATTGCCGCCCCCGGAAACATCAGGGCAGGCGGGGGGGGGGGGGNGGGGGGGGGGGGGACCACGGTGGACACGGTTTAGGCCAGTGGTTCTTAACCTTTTTGGGCCAATATTGCGGATTTAATTTAAATGTGAGTAAATTTAAATGAAATATCCTTCAATGAAAGAGTATGACAAATCGGAAAAGGTGAGGAGGCGAAAATTTGTTGGGTTCAAGGTCACACAAGCTTAGGTGAATGTAACTGACTGGGAGATTTGATGAAATTGGTAGCACTGTATTCATGGAAGTGAAATTACAGAGTAACATCAGGCTGTAAGAAATTAGTGTATTTTTTGTGTACCATTATGGAACATTTGGCACCCCTTCTCGCACCCTCAGGGGAGCCACCTGGCACCCCAGGTGAAGAACCGCTGGATTTAGACTAGCGGTTCTCAAACTTTGTCACATCGGGGCCCCCTAGAAAGTAATTTCAGATTTCGCGCCCCCTCCCCCAAACCGAAGAAGCCGGCGCAGGCGGAATTGTTTTTTTGTTCAAGGCCACACAATCTTAGGTGAATGTAATAACTGACAAAATACAGTGGAATCCTCCTATACTGTAAGCACATTGAATATAAGCAAGTAGAAAGACCGATCCCTTCATATTTCCAGCAGTGCCAAGCGCAGTTGAATCCGGATATAACAGACTTATCTGCTATTATCTGAGTGCACAAATCCTTATTCAGAACTGCACATTTAGCTTTTAGAACTGCACGCTACAGTAAGCCCTGAGTAGTAGTTCTTACCTAATCAGTGTGACTTTTGTCCTGTTTCGAGTCACATAATTTTTGGATTTGCCCCGCGCCCCCCTTGCCCCCAGGGGGGCGCGCCCCACAATTTGAGAACCGCTGCTTTAGACCGCCTGCAGCCTGTAACTGTTTCTACGAATCCACCTCCAAAAGCCGTCTGACCGGCTCGAAAATACGTGCTAATATAATATGAATATATAATGCTGCGTTGCTATAATTATATTTATATAATTATGCTTTTTTAAAACTTGCCGGTTGCCGCCCTTCAACATATGCCGCCCTAGGCCATGGCCTAGTGTGGTGTTATGGGTAATCCGCCACTGTATGCATATGCCTGAGGGGTCGGTGAACAGCCTGAAAGTAGTGCCCAACATGCCGGGCCCTACCCCTCTTCACAACAAAATGTGCAGTTTGCGTAGCGCTGCAGTTACCGCATGGGCTGCCAATGATAATTAGGCATTCGAATTACATGTACATGTACATGAAAGCCAGAGATACCGGAGACCAATTTTGCGACGCGGCGGCTCACCGACCCCTCGGGCGTATGGGTATCCAAAAAGGTTCACACTTTATGTGATTCGGAGTGTAGTAATGGTGAAAGTCGCATGCCTGCCCTGGACTAACCCTGTCCCACTGGGGATTAGTGCAGGGGATGCACGCGACTTTCACCATTACTAGTTTTGAAGTTACGGTGTTTCTACTTGGGACGGCAGAACTGTAAAACACTAATATTCATTGACAAAAATTTGCATTCTTGGATGAAGGTGAGCGAATTGACAAGGGAAGTCTCCGCTGAGTGAAGTAACCAATATTGTTTGAGGCGAAAATAACAATCAATTTTCGCCTCAAACAATACTGGTTACTTGGGTTACTCAGCGATGCTACTGGAAGGCGATGACTTCGCTCGTCAAATCGCTCACATGTAAACGCTGCTTGACTTACTGTAAATTTCCATGACTCAATTATGTAAATAATTTTTGGTGGACACTGATACTGCATCAATATAAAGGACCTCTTTAGCATGTAGGTCATGCTTGGCACTTAAAAAATCACAAAAATATTGCTTGTTTTAAAGATTGCCCTGCTAATATAAATGTTCCATACTGATTGCATTTTTCTTTGAAGGAATCACAAAAGTACCAACTTGCTCTGCACAAGTAACTGGGAAAGATCATAGTCATAATTAATAAAAAGATTGAGACTCACTTTTTATGGTGAATAAGGGAGAAGCAGCCTTTGAAATGGTCTGCTAATGCAACATATAAGTAACAATAAGCTATCACATTCATTACCTGGTTGCATCACGCGCTTCTGAAACCTCACCTAATAAGCAATGACCATCTGTGGTCTTGATTTCTGTTGATTCCATGAGAACAGAACCGTGACTCATGTAAATCCTCATAGGAAGTGTCCCTTATGGTGTTTTTTAACTCAATATGATTGTGATTTTTAAGTTGAACAAGAAAGCTGATTACACTAAACTGAGAGTACAAGTGAAATCAATAATACTGTTTCTATTAACAGGTTAGTAAAAATTTATGACACAAAGCAATTACAAGCTTGAAAGATACTAAAGTAAATAATAAATAACAACATACCGGTACTACAAATTCAATAACTTATCTCTCTCACTCTGTTCTTATTGATATGAATTAGCATGTGGACTTGGAATTGCAGCTTACATCATCAGTGATACAAAGGTAGACGATCCCATCCTGAGACACATAATGAAAGAGGTAACTGCCATGTGAGTATGTCATCTTCCCATCCTCTGGGCTTATCTTGTCCAGGATTTCCTCGGTAACCTCAGAGAAGTTGCCGGAGCAGCTTGCATACTTGGCCAGTACAGTTCGACCCCTGCTGATGACGGTGTACAAAATTGGCATCTTCCTCCAGCGTCAGTTTGCAGCTTAGCTGCCAAGTGCTACCCAATCTGCAATAAAAGGTTTGATGTAGAAAGAAAAGGCAGAGTCATACATTTTGGGTTCTTTGGTGCAGTGTAGAGCAGGTTATGCCAATATAGGTTTCATTTTTTACGATAGGAAGAATCTGGTCTTAGCCCTTGCCAACACTTTCCAAAAAAAAGTTGCCACTTTCTTGTAAAAAACTGATATTTTTACTGTCACCTGGGGCGGATCCAGGGGGGGGGGGGCGAAGGGGCGATCGNCCCCCCCCCCCCTATGGCTCCCCCAGAGGGGAAAAAAATGGAATAAAAGTAAAAAAACGGGGGGGAAAAACTCACAAAAATCCTCTAGAACAGTGCAAAATTGCACTGTTCTATGGGTTCTTTTCCTTTTTGCCCCAAATTTGGGGTCGCGAGGAAGAGTTGTGACCTTGAACCGAAAAAAAATTTAGGCTGCGGCGGGCCCTGCGCCCCCCCTAGAAAAAATTGCTGGATCCGCCACTGACTGTCACTAATGATCATGCTACAAGGTGAACAGATATGCCTGAGAGGAGGCAGGAGTTGATCACTTCCTGTCAACTGCCTTCCTGATGGTATCTTCACCTTGTTGTGGTTTGGGGAATTGTATTTATCCAACAACCCCAAGAGATACATTGTTGGTAGCTTCATCTACTGGCAGGGTCACCCAAGCTGGAAAGGTCTTCATAGGGTAAGAGAAAGCACAGCCACTTGTGGGAGAAAGGCAAAGGCATACCGCCTTTCCTCTATATCACCATCTGTCCCATATACAGGGTGAAGAAATTTATTGCACCGTCGCTTTGGGCTATGATAGAGGGGTTCTAGGCGATCATTTTAAGTACATGCATCATGAGTCTCCCCTGCATAGTTACCGAGATAATTAGCATTAAATAAAAAGTGCATTATACCAGCTTATAGGTTTCGGATACCACTCACGACACTTCCATCGTCTAGGCTCTAAGCCATTCCTTGCTACACCTAGTAGGATCGTAAATTAAAATGAAATTACATGGTAACACCTTAAATTTAAATGGAAAAGGTAAGGCCACAGGGAGGGATGCATATGTACAAGGATATTTTATACCTTGTGTTTGAAGCATATTTTCTCTGTAACTATGCTGCGGACATCCATGATGCCTACTACTTAAAATTATCGCATAGAACCCCACTATCATTTCCCAAAGCGACAGTACGATTAACGCCTTCACCCTGTATGTATCTTCTAGTAGCCAGATAGCATTAGTTGCTTTGCTCTTTCCCACTCAAACAAACAAACCTGCCACCTGCTGCCTCCTCTCAGGCATGTTGATAAATCATGACATTTGATTGTAGAATTATTTGCAGATTAGCACCATTCATAAGAGACCATGCCAGTAAGGAGTAAGAAGCATGAGGGGCTGTGAGAAGCAAATGAACATGCTGTAATAAACATCTCGCACACGCACAGAAATAACATGTCTTCCCCCTTGTCACCTGAAAATGAAATTTAGTAATTTGTCAAAAGTATGTTGGAAGTGGGCCTGCATCAATCTCTGACAAATTTTTAGTGGGGAGTGTCAACCTTTGTAACGGTATCATGGGTTCCACAATGCAAAAAAATCACGTTAGACAACGCACACTTCATACTGTGAATAACAGGCAAGCAAATCCTTTAGCCTGTCCCGTTACAAAATATTAGCTAAAACTGTTACATGAAATTGGTACAGACTGTCAGCAGACACGCCTTGTTCTCACAAAGATTTTTTTTCCTCCCTCCATTGCAGATGGTCGCTCTCCTTCCTCTAAAAGTGACTTCACTGGCATTTGTTTAACTTGCCTTTCAACTGATGAGGTTATTAAAAAGTGACCAACCAATTTGCCTTCACTACAAGCACATGACATTTGCATCCTCTTCGGTCTACACGTCTACTGCGATAATGTACCTTCGGACAGTTGACAAATTTTGTTGATCTCATGAACCAAATTGATAAACTTCTGAATTTAGTAACGCAAGCACACAAAAGTCATAAGCTATCACAGTCACCGCCACAAAAGCAAGTCTTACTAACCACTCCAAGCGGATACTGCTCTGATAAAGGTCACACCCAAAGAAACACTGCGTACGTGCCTGCGCCACCAACTGATTAAAAACCCTGGAATGTATTGCCTAAATTAAACATCCAATGACAATGAATCCTCAGCAAAATTTTCTGAATTCCACCCACCAGATGCCTCCACACACATATGTGAGCAACAATAAGGCCCCTAGCCTATTGTTGGTCATCCATACTCACAAAATTTAGATGGTGTATGGCCTCTCCCGAAATACGGAATACAAAACGGGAATTTGAAGAACGTGACTAGTGCATCATCTGATGAGTGTCACGTGATGACGACACGAAACCTCGGGTAAATAGACGCCCTCAAGGCTCAAGGCTATCTATCCGTCCCGTATCTTCGTTAGCAGATGATGGACAGTGTGATAGGTGTGGCCAGATAAAAGTCCACATACTTAAATTGCGTAATTAGGTCGCTACAGAGTGAATTTGTAGTGGGTATTGTTTTAAAATTATTGTAGAGTATTTTATTTCTCAAATTATATTGTTGTGTAAATAGAGTAAGGGTAGGGTCCTGATTGGCTGAGGGCAGTATGTTGCCAGGTGTGACGAGCAGGAGGCGGTCGATTCAAAATTAGCCGAATACTGGACATTAATGGTGTCGTACTGGCCGGTGGCGGCAAAAGAGCGAATCGAAAGCATCACTTCGATTTGCTATTTTGCCGCAATTGGCTCGTGACTCCAACAGTACGACACCATTAATGTCCAACACTGTATACATGTCATTGCGATCACGTCTCGAGCATGGTTGGCCCTGTTAAAACAATTACTGTAACATGGGAGTCATGTGCGTGTGTGCTGACCGCGGTGCTGACGAAATCATGCAAATGCATGTATGATTACACAATGCAACACGATATTTGTTCATGGAAATTCATCGCCATATTCGCGTTCCTTTGGTCACAAGTAACTCATAATGGGCATTCATTTTGTCTTTGATTTGTTTTTTGACCTCGGGGCCGTCAAAAAACCAAGGTCCTCAAATATATAGCAGTTTTTTCCCGATCAAGTGGGCCTAAATGTTGCTAAACCATCTCGGATTTTTCTGAAAATAATCACAGCTGTACACACCTATGCCGTAACACTGGATATCAAGTTTGAGCCAAATTGCGAAATACCGTGGGGAGGGAAAAAATCGCGAACTTTGAAATTTTGGCCTTTTTTGCGGATACTTTTTTTAGGTTATTGGAAGTGGTCAAAACCTAATCAACATATACATCAAAGGAAAGAGAAACGCGAGTAGAATGTGCCTATGGATTTTGTTTTTCTCGAAAATGCACTCAGAAAAACATGCGTGGCATTTCATCAGTCACATGTCCAAGAATTTGGCCCCATTAAAATTAATGGTAATTCGGCAAACATATCTATTATTTTCTCACGAGCCATGCATGGTCCAGGATTGAAACTGAAGATATTGAATCTTGTATACCGAAGCAGTTTGGTGGAGTGGATAAGGTGTTTGACTGCTAATAATCGGGAGGTCCTGGGTTCGAGTCCCGGGGCCGGCAATCCTAACTGTGGTTTCTGTGGTTTCTGTGGTTTCCCACGGTCCCCCCCCCCCAGGAGAATTCCGGGACTGCTTCCTAAATAATAGGCCCAGCCGCTTCCTTCCGTCCCTATCCTATCCCCGCAAAAAGCAAAGTAAAAATGAAAGCAAATCGTTCCAGTCAAAACAAAATTGGGATGAACTCACCCCCTAAAGAGCCGCCGGCTGATAACGGGGTATGAATTATTATAATAAGATATTGAATCTGGTATGGGTCACAACTCCTGTCACCAAATATGGCTGCGCTTACGCAAATACATCACTAATTGTTGGGGTCTAAACACTTGAACATGTTACTGACTGTGAGTATGTGACCGATGGAATGCCATACGTTTTTCTAAGTGCATTTTCGAGAAAAGAAAATTCTATAGGCGCATTCTACTCGCGTTTCCCTTTCATTTGATATATATGTTGATTGGGTTTTGACCACTTCCAATAACAAAAAAAATCCAAAAAAAGGCCCCATTTTCAAAATTTCGCGATTTTTTTCCCTCTCCGCGGTATTTCGCAATTTGGCTGAAACTTGATATGCAGTGTTACGGCATAGGTGTGTACAGCTGTGATTATTTTCAGAAAAATCCGAGATGGTGATGGTCTAGCAACTTGATTGGGGAAAAAAACTGCTATATTTGAGGATTTTGGTTTTTTGACTGCCCAGAGGTCAAAAACAAATCAAAGACAAACTGAATGCCAATTATGAGTTAGGCCTACTTGTGACCTAAGGAACACGAATATGACGATGAATTTCCATGGACAAAAAAAAGCCAAATTTTGCTACATAGTGTTATTGATAATATTAATAGTGTAAAATATTTTAAAATCTATAGACCTATGTCAAGTGTGACTATCCGTATAAATTTCAGACTAAAGTAGATTGAATGGATCTACCCAATTTTTGCTAACTTTGGTCCCCTATTGTAGTTGAGGAATACGCGTGTAGATGGTGCAGGAGCAGCTTCTTCCTGTGAACAGGCGCGGGTTTTGTGAGCAACAGTGGTAGGGTATGGTGGCGGGGGTGATGGGATGGGGGAGTGGGAAAAAGTGAGGGGTGTGGTACAGACCGGGAGAGTGGGGGTGGTGGGGAGAGAGAGCCGAAGAAGGGGGAGATTCGGGAGAAGGGGGAGAGCCGGCGTCATTGTTTGTATGTGCGGCATCCAGAGAGGGATGCTGGCCGGTTGGGGAAGAAGAGCCGGAACACAAGGACAAGCAGGAGGTGCCGAAGAAACTGTCCAAGAGATGCCTCCAGGGCAGGCTGCCCTCTCCATCCGCCGCCACCATTGGCGCTTCTCCTAGCCTTCTTCTTCGGGAAAGACATCCAGAAGCAGGACCACGGACAAGTGGCGTGTGCGACAGAGACAGAGCATGGCAGCACAAGAAGCCTCGGTGTTGCCATTGCCACCACCACCACCGACACCCACGTCGACTACCACTGCCACCACAGCCACCATCACCACTGCCACAGGTGCGCCCGTGAAAGTGGTGTCCGATAACCACAGCAGCTCCGAAGATCTGAGCCTCAAGCTTCGCCGAGGCTCCAGCAACTCCCGCGATTCCTTCTACATGGAGTTTGACCAAGGCATCGACTCGGACATTGAAGAGGTGAGAGAGGTGGCATCGGTGGCAGCCGCCCTGCATGACCACGACCATGATGCCGATGCCGCCGCGGTACCAGAAGACGACGATGCTGTGGGCGACGACGATGACCACGACGTGACGGTCAACGGCGACGATGCCTCAACTCCAGTGGTCGACAGCCACGTGCCTGACCCAGAGCAACCACTGCCGGGTCCCAGCATGGTCAACGGCGATGTAGTTGTCAATGGCATCAACGGCCACCTAAAGCACCCGGTACACCGGCGTCAACCCAGTCACCGTGATGCAGCAGGTGGAAGCAGCTTCTCCGAAGACGACATTGACATTGAGGCTGGTCGAGGAGGCTCGGTCAGCGATGCCGAATCTGCTTCTCAACCCGACGGAGGTCAAGCAATAGACGACGTGGCCCACAGGAAGAAAGTTCGACGCAAGAAGAGCAGCAGGTAGAGTCCTTTCACACCAATTGCATGTACGATGCACGTTTCTTCTGGGAAGAATGCAACATGTTCTCAAATAAATAAATTTTTACAGTCATTGTGTTTACTACTTTTTTGTCTCCATTGAAAATGTGACAATCTTTTCAAAAAAATTGGCAATGCATGTTTGTCCCAACCCATAAATAAAAGCATGAATAATTACGTACGCAATTTAAACCCTATTGAAACCTAATGAAGCCACTGGTACCCTTATCCGAGAGTACAACTATGATTAGATCAGCAAGATCTGGAGAAGAGACTTTTATTGGCGAGTGAGCCCAATTTTCCTCCCCCTTCAAAACTGGCTGAGAGTAAACAAATTTGGAGTCCATATCGACTTCTAGGAATATTGATTTGAAGCCAACTCAACCCTCTAATATTATCACGAGTAACACGACCTTTGGAGCATTATTTTTCCCTTCACCCCCATCTTGCAGGATATCTGTTACGAAACGTTAATCGCGCTCACTACCACGGGTTTACCCTCCAGAACCAACATGACAATCGGCAGGAAAATGACGTAACAATGCCAGATATATTGACACATCCTGTATTCTACTAATTGAGGATATAATACTTTGCACCAACTAATCCTAAATGGTTGAGGATGGACCACCATGTTTTGAAACGACTCGGCAACATCGCCAACCCCAAGGGTCATCCAAAAGACAACAACGCCACCAAAGACCGTTGTTGAAAAATCCCAATCTGATTATAACTATAGTGTATTTATGACCACCACAAACAGGATGAATGGCACTTGTCGGAGCAGGTAAGATGATGAGTCCACTTTGCTTAATCCTATGGAGTACAGAGGGGCCAATTGAGGCGATTAAGTCCCAAAAGGGATCCGTGCCTGGCCAGATGGAGGTGGATAACTCGATCAGCACGATCAAGGGATTATTTTCATGGCGGACAACACCACCTTTCGCTACTACTTCCGCTGGTAATGAATTCCCCTTTGATGCGGAAGCATCAGGGGTAAATAATTGGGTGCGCGGGTGAATGCGCATTGCCCCCTTACAATAAGTCAAAAATATCTAGGGGTCGGAGGTAACGGTACTTTCCAACCCTCCCTCGACAGGCTGAAATGTGGTAAAATGGGGCTAGGACTAGGGCTCCCTCTGTATAAACAAGGCCATGGGTTCAATTGCTGGTCCAACCATCGTGTTGACACAATTCGAGGCGGTACCGGGTTGCTTTTTCCTGTCCGAACAAAGCCTGATGGGACAAGCAAGCTTCATTGCTCAATTGCTCGCAGGAAACAATCGTCTCCGGCTCCTTATTTCTCAATCGGTTCAATCACTGCACGTGAACAAGGTATGCTTCCACTTAGAGTGATTCATGCCTAGAATGAATTATATTTAATTCACACACACCATTCATTGCGACATTCAGTAGCTCGATTGCTTATCCTGGCAAATCTGCAACCGTCTAGGTAACATATGTTCCAGGCGCATCTTGCAAAAATTGTAATGAATTGTGACCCTTCTGTCCCCCGGGCCCTGTTTTCCCCCCCAGGACTATGTGACCTGCCACAGCCCCAATCATTTGTGTGATGCAAATAGCCTGCGATATAATTATGATAGAACAAGCGCATGTTTGCGGGTTGGATATGGCTTGCTGGTATAGTTATGATGCTCGTTGTTGTCGGGCCGAAAATCAAGCCAGTGCATGTGTACTAACCACATACAGGGTGTATACCAACTATAAAAGCATGTCTTCGTAGCATGTGGCTATCCCGCAGGCATGACTATAGCCCTAATATATACAAAATGGGTTTCTAATCTTGATAATCCCCTGGAGGATTAAAGAGCAAACGGTATTGCCAAATGGAGCTTCCGTTTCTACCAGATCCTATCCGGAATTTGGGTGCGTTGTGGGTTCGCCTTTGACAAGTTAGGAGACGTCAGGCGAACTGAACTAATTAATTAAGGAGTCTGTCGCGTCGGGGAAGCCTTCCACCTGACAAATCACCCCGCCTTTGCCGAAGGGTATAAGATCACGTCAGATCCTTTGACGCATCTTGCAGCATCCCTTCCTAAGAGTTTCGTCCCAAAAAAATGTTGTATACGCACTGTTGATATAAATTCGTATGTATTTGGACAATAATTTTTTTGGATGAAACCATTATGAGCAATTTTGGTTACCAATCGAAAATGGCCTTTTCCACTCTTTCATTCAATCGTGGGATTTTTCTGCCGGAACCAAGAGCTGGCCGATTAAAAGCTGAGGCAGCAAAATGTGCCGATGGAAATTCCTTCCATAATTCCGGGGGTGTAACAAGCTTTGGGTGAATTTGAGGGGCGGGGTGGTGGCAGAGCAATGCGCGGAAATGGAAGTGCGTAGAGATGCGTAGCCAGGGCTGCCTTGTCTGCTTGGCTGCGTGCCTTCCTTCCTGCCAACGCACAACTTTGGGGGATTCGGTATTGATTTCTGGAACTCCAGCTCTTCTTTCTACTCGGAAATTCTGGACTAACTGCCAGCTCCCTCACGCATCTTCCCATTTTGATGGTCCCCCTCAAGCACACGCATCGGTACGCCGGTACCTTTGAACCTGTAGTTCGTCAGTGTCCAAAAATGGCTGCCCCATGTTGCTCATGCGCACAATTTGTACAAACCTCGCTGTAACTATCCCCATCTAATAATGGGATCGAAGTAACATAGTCTCCCCTCTAATGAAAGGTCATTTGTACGTATCTGGAGGCTGCCAGATTCCCCTTTTTTATGGCCAGAAAGAGAGATGAGTCGGTCCAGGATTTGATTTCTTCCCGATCGTACCACTGATTCTCCCCCCTGCCTTTCCCACTTTTTTACGTGTGAGGAAGCTTGACTTGGCCGTAAACTAGACCTCCCCTATATAGTAGATATATATATGTTGGTGTACTCCCCAACCGGCCGCCCCTATAATATATCCCCTATCCTGCGAGCCCAGTCCCCCCCTATCCGCCAGCGCCATTTGCAGCCTGACGAGCAAATGACATCCGGAAATAAATTCACGTGCAGCCTGGCCTCGCTCGACTGACTATACCGTCATTTCCTAGGAGACATGATTCCCTTCCCATTTTGGGAAGGGAGAGGGTCCTACTGTCTGCTGGACGATATAAGATTCATGCACACTCTATGGATTAGTCACTGTCCACCATTGTCCAAACACCTCCGGACAAAACGTACACCCGCGAGCATAAAGTTGGAGACGGCAGGCCCTCACCTTCGGCAGGGTGCTCTGACAATCTCAGCTATTATGTTATCAAATATCTATATAAATAAAGCCGTTTGTGACTCTGTCTGTCTGTCTCTCTGTCTGTCTGTCCGCCTGCCAACCGTCATTTGCCTGCCATCTGTGCTCCACCCCAGGCCGGGAGAGCATGGAGGTGTAGGGGGTTGACTACAGATGGCAGGCAAATGACGGTTGCCGTTACAGGCTGGAGAGGTTCAAGGTGTTGGAGTAGCAGGACCACAGATGGCATTGGTGGCCGGACACACAGAAAGACAGACAGTTGACGGGGGTACTGGCAGGTGTTTTCCCTTCATTCATTTCTTCCCGGGCAACGCCGGGTGCCGCAGCCAGTACACTGTTATAAATACACGAACACACTCCTGAAGCAGTAATTCGGATAGAGTTCACCTTATACTGGCGTGCGGGAGGAGGGAGGGTAGTAGTCGGTGGGGGCAGCGGGCTGTGTCGCAAAAGCAAGGATAAAGGATAGGCGTGTATCCGCTGAAGATAGGTCTGTATCCGCAAGGAAGGAAGGTTAGGCTTGGTTAGGTTAGGTTGGTACAGCATACCCCTTCCAAAATCCAAAAAATCAATCCTTGCATACTTGCCTTTGCGACACAGCCAAGCTGCCCCCAGCCACCACTCACCCTGCCGCCTCTCGCACGCCAGTAAGGGTTACTCTTTCCGCTAATTCTGTCCAAAAAATAGTCCATTATTTTGAGTCGGATAAAGAAAGGTCAGAGAAGGCCCGCAGAGTCTCCAACTTTATGCTCGTGGGTGTAGTGTACCCTCTACTACAGTCTACAGGTTCTTGGACGAAAATAGTCTCAATGGGCGATATCGCTCCAAGAGAAATTGCAGACATTTGCAAGAACATGCAGGGGGATGTAGCAAAGCAGCCCCCCCGGAAATTTATTAGCAAATTTGATTTTTGCTACCGCCCCCTTCCCAGTCTGTATAGAAGGTTGGGAAGTTCACTTTGAGCCAACCCCGCCTCAGTAATCGTGTTTGGCCAAGTCTAAATCGAACAGGCAGTAGCACTGGGAAATGCTGGGTTGCGAGGAAAACTCCCATCTGCTACTCCCTTGTTTTCTTCAATTTGCGATAGAATTCCTGAGCCCCCCATAGGGAAATAGCCTCGCGCGAAGCAATTCACACCATTTTCTATGAAATCGCAGGGGTCACTCGTATGTATGCCAAGAGACGGCATTTTGACCCCTACACTAATCTGTATCAGCCTTTAGCCCCGAGTTTTGATCCCAATTGCTCAAATTTGAAGTTCATTAAAAAAAAAAAGGACACAGGGTTCCTCTGAAGCGCAACAATTGTCCCGGACCACCGCGACGTGCCTGAAATAGTGTAAGATGGTGCTTCGTTGCCCCCGTACATTTCCAGCTGAGAGGAGCACATTACGGTTCCTTTCGGAAGGTCGTGAAAAGGATGACGAAGCCACGAGCAGAGTTCCCAGAAAGGGTAGCCGCAAAAGCTCCGAATATTATTCCGGCAGGCATGGAAGCTGTGCAAGGGCTGTTCTCTCAATGGAGGGAAAAAGGAAGGAAGGAAAGGATCGATAGGCTGTTGCCTGAAGAGCCAGCAGTTGTGCCACAGGCTAGAACCATTACAGAAAATTTTTTAAAGAGAGGACCCCCGGACCCCCCTGGCCTGTTGAAGGAAAAGAGTTTCCTTCAATATGGTGGACGACGGAGCAGTTTTTCTGAAAGAGTCAGGGGGTTGAAAGCAGGAGGATCGGAAATTGCCGACTCATTAGGTGATAACCCTTTCATGCTGGGCAGGAACGTGAGCTGGACTCCAAACGCCTCTTTTTCTCTTTTACGACCCTCTTTTTACAGGCGGCCATTTTCCGAACTCCACCCCGCTGTTCAAAGGACACTCGGGGGGACATGCCAGTGTCCATTATTTTCAAACTCCGGCTTTCAAACTGGCTCCCAAAGCTTATCATCGACACCTACCAAGCACTAGTCAGACTACTGAACAGTGTCCTTATGGGAAAGAAATTGCACTAAACGAGCGTACCATTCGAATTGATTTAATTAGTATCGGCGGCACAATGCTTTTGGGAACACTGAAGACCGGTTATGTAAGAATGTGAGTAACAAGGTTGCATAAGTTGTACGAAACAACAACAACAATGACCACAACAACAAAAAAATGCACAGTGCTGAGTCGGATCTATCGTAGCTCTGTTTAAATATCTTGCTGAGCAGCTTACGCAGTAGGGTTGGCTAGGTGAGTGATGGTCTTTGCCAGAGAAAGGAGGTGCAAGTTGTGGGAGGCTGGGAGGCTGGGAGGGTCCAAATAGGCCCATGATTGATTGCCACTTGTCACTATTAGCGCGTGGGTAGCAGTGTCGGACGAGTCTGGAGGAGTGTGGCCAGAGAGCGCAGAGGTGTGAGACATACCGATATGCATCCAGTGCTCCTCCTGGAATTCTTTCCGTCCTCATGGAAGCGCCTCGAAAGAGCGCGTTTCTACAGCCACAAAGGCCCACAAAGCGAAAGAGTATCAGGTAAGCCACCATTGTGATATATATTCATCATAAAGAAACCTAGCTATTTGAATTCCCGCCCGTTTAATTATTACCCTCGAGCTGCTGCCATCTGTACTCTTGGGACTCATCCGGCTGTGTATATGGTGGTACGGCATATAGGAGACTGTAGTCGGATACACGTGCCGCGCGGGCCATAGAAGCTATATAGTCTCGCCGTATCCGACCCACTGCGCCATCAAAGGAGCCAAGCAGGCAGGAACACCTTCACAAAGACTACGTTGAAAAGAGATATACGTTGTCTTGTTTTCAAGATTCAGCTGAGTCGCATCTGCTCCTTAGAAGTTCCGGAACTAATTTTTGGCTAATCCTGTTATTATGACTGCTACTAATAACCAGTGACAGTATTTTAACAAAATTTACACGAGTTTCTCAGTGTTTCGCGATTCAGTCTGGCAACAACTTGCTATAGGTCATGCCCTCTAACAAAGCGCGAGACGTTGACAATGCCTTCCGTACATTGAATTTGGCTGTATAAATATTCAACTGTATCTGTACATTCAAGTAGTCGATCATCCAGTACCTATTAAGTCTTCAATTATTCCCTACTTGAAAACTTGACGCCACTTCTGAGATCTTGAGAGAACAATGGCAGTAACACGATCCACCTTACCACTTATAGGGGTTGACTTGGAGGGTGCTTCCCATCACCCTCTCCCTCCGTGGCATTCCTACTTAAATATTACATGATTCTACTGGCCAGCTTGAATCCGGGTGCGAATGAATAAGAACCGGCTCCATTCATTTTGCATTGTTTCCTCCCAGATCATTCGAGCATTGGACGGAACAAAATTTCCCTGGAGGATCGTGTCGAGAGGGGGGTAATGGAAATGGCCCAAATTGTTTTACATTCCGGTGCCTTTCGTTTATGAACCATTTTTTTTACTTATTGTGGATGCAAGCAGAAGGAATTGGATTGGGGGGGTCTTTTGCGTCAACTTTGCCATTAAATGTTGTAAAAGTGGAAGTCTGCTTCTGACTGACAGTCCAAATTAATGGATTGCTCGTAAATGTTGGAATCCGGTATGATGGGTGAAAACGCTCATCTAGATAAGAACAAAGGGCGACAGTCCCCCTCTTTTTTTTATTCTTTCTCCTGTCCAAACGACTTTTGTGTCATATTCATGAAGGTCGTTTATATTAACGTATCTATCAAACTGAGCCATATATAATAAAACTGCTAATACTATAGCAATTCATCATATTGAAAGAATAACTGATGCGCAAGCCTTATATAACTGTGCTATTGGCCTTGTTGCGCGTCATATTCGTTCATGTCATGTGGTGACAAAGTGACAGATAAGCCGACGAAGAAAATACAGTGTGTAATGTGGTGCACTAATTAAGTATGACAAGTCATTAATTAGTTTATCCCAAAATGAGGATTATTTTCTTAATAATGCGCATCGGATGATCGGGAGTAGAAGTGCCTTTGCATTGTGTGCTAATACCTGTCTGGTATCGGAGGCGTAACGAAGGAGGTGTGCTGGCTCCTTGGCTCATTATAATCCGCCACTTCTTGGCATCCCATTCTTTATCTCCGGGCCATGAAAATTCTGACCTTGGTGTCGAGGCAGACTCGCCTTTTCTGCAATTACGGAACTGAAGCCAATCGGACATGCTCCCGACAATGCATAAGCTAGACCACTTCCAACCTTGACATTGACACAACTCAGGGACGTGTGCGGTATGTCCCGTTCTTGTCAGTAACAACGAAGAGTCCTTGCTTTTTTGTACTATAGTACCGTGTAATCAGCATGGTTCAGGAGGACGGGGATTAAAAAGATATTAACCTCGTTTATCTACAGTTCGGCGACTGGGGATATGGACAAAAAAAAAGGGACAGAATTTCGACACATCAACACTGCTTCGGGTTATGTCACTAGCGATGTGTGCCGTCTGTTGACATGTCGATTGCGCTTGGCATTAATCGCATTGTTACACATCAGGTGGCCTACAATGCAATCTGGATTTTGAGTGTCTCCCCCTACCCTGCAGTAGCGTAGCATAAAGGGATTTGCATTTATCACTATTGAGCACTCTTTGTATCCAAGGCAATAAATTTTACTGATTTGAACGAATTAACGGTACTGGGATATCCGTTTTCACTACTTTTATAGTCGGTACTTTCGAGTTATAGACACCGCTAGCAGAATAGTAACAAAAATGGGAGTCTTTCTGGCAATATCAAGCTGCATTCTATGGCCTAAATCTTCACGTGATTATGTACTGCATAATTCATTTTCCAGAAATAATAGCCGAGCTCATAATGAACTGCATAATAATGGCTGGCTATATTTAATGAGAAAGTACTCGTTTGACGTTGCAGAGTTTTTTTAGGCCGCTCTCCATCATGGAAGCGTCATATTTGATTTCACTCTCTAGTGATTTCAATTTTCAAGATGATTACAGTCAAAACGAACTGTCCCAAGTTGCCAGCGGAAGTTGCACTTCATTTTTGTTAGCAGTAATTACAAATGACACTAGAAAATATGTTGACTACAGCCATGTAACGCTACGTCTATTATGATGTCAACATGCAGGAAAAATAATTATATCGTGTGATCGTGACGCCGCCGTACCAGTCGTTATTGACCTTCTTCTCGGTCACATTTGTGCTGACACGTGTCAATATAAAGTATAGTATGATATTTTAAGTTACAAATTAGGCCTACTATTGAATACATGTAACTAGTTAGTTCCTTTCCTGCTATAATATTGATATTGCAAATCTAAGAAATTCACGTCATATCAGTTAGCACGAACCGAATTACGGAATCTGAACCTTGATCCCATACGATCTCGCAAAAAGGTACTGCAGGTGTTGCATACTCAAGCACTCGATGCATGATTATTCCGCCTCTAACATACAGACCAGAACATCTATCTCGAATAACAGACACTCTTATTGTTCCAGTCCACGAAACCTGGAACACTTGCATGTCAACTAAATGGCCTGACACGGTATTGGTCCACATCCGCATTTGCTGTTAGAAAAGGCAGGAAGACAAATGGCCATAACAATGATGCTGATGTGAGAAGAAAAAAAAAATGATCCAAAAAAATTATCATTAGGACCAAATGTCTCAAGCACGGTGCACACAGCAATTAGGACCAGACCTGAAGAGTTTGGCCAGAAATTGGAAGGCCAAGCATGACGGTGCAATATATTCTCCTTCTTCACTTTCAACTGCCTGGTCTGAGCAGGCAGGTTCAGCAGATTAATCCAGAGCTGCTCCTGGACCAGGAATTTATAGCCGCTTTTGGCCAGAGGGGAGAAACTTTCCGGACAACACCCAAAATAGTGTATACCGGGGCCTATCTAGCCTGGAAGCTCATTCCTTCCGCTGGGTACTCCGGTGTATGAGTTACATTTAGGCGAGGACACGCATGATATGATTAGCCTCGTGCCAGGATTTGGCTCTTGTTTACACATCAGGTCATGGGTTCATACTGGCAAGGATTCTCTTTTCTGCTACAACATCAGATAATTGTGTAAAAATAAATTTTCAGGAGTTACGTACATGGTTACGTCATGTCAAAATGCTTAGAATGTCGATTGTTAGCATATTTGCAAAATGTATTTGCCTGTTCTGAAGCGATCGGAATATAACCTTTTATCGGGGCGTCCTACCCCAAATCCAGAAGATACGCTTGAAATGCAGGCCAGTCAAGTAGGAGTTTGTAAATAACAGTCTCACGAATTGTTTGTCGTCTAAAATGAATGTCAATGTCACGCATATCTGACGACACACAAAAAGAGTGAGAAGTAATAGAAAAATATATATTTTTTACTACATCACCAGACTGCATCTGTTACCATGGACTTTAATACCTCGATAGAAAGGGGGGGGGGGAGGATAGATATAGGAGGAGGGAGGTGAAGGGGAGGTGGGAGAGCAGGGGGGGAGGGCAGGGACACTACATGTGTATATACGCTGTATCTGCGGTATAGCTTGGTAGTTATCGGGAAATCCTTAGTGGTGCTAGTGGTGGTATGCCAGAGGTGATGGGATGAACGACCAGAAGAGTAACGTGTTGTAGAGACGGCATGGCGCCGTAGGACATTAGACAATCGAATCTGGAAGCCATCCAGAAACTGAAAATTTTATTACCTCTTGCACAAAAAGGGAAAGGAAAAAACGCGAAGCCATGCTGATAGAAGATCAACGATCCTCGGAAATGTGAGTCTTCGGGAAAAACCCTTCAATTTTCGGAAGGCAGTTCGCAGGACTGTGTCGCGTTATTATGACACTTTTCCTCGTTATATCTATATGAGACAGCTAATTATCTGTGCAATACGAGGGGGGAAAAAGGGTCAGACGTAAGCAGTGACCATGATCATGGCAGTGCTTGCAATTCCAGTTTTCGAGGTCAATGTCTCAAGTGTTGACATGCATCTTAGTCTGTACCTTCACTTTGTACGTGTAATATCGTGGTCTCCGCGCTGTTGCTACTCTATTAATTATTATTAATAACAACTCGATAACATGCTAATCTTGAGCTGCATTATTCGTCATAACTAAGATGAGTGTCAAGGCTACGGCTAAATGAGACAGCATGATGAGCGAAATGTTCTGGCACCTCGTAGAGTCAAGCAATTTAATCACAAGTGGCAGTCAATTACATTACGGCACTTTATTCGGTTAAATAATCTGATCAATTTTCAATTGTCGCAAGAGAGTAAATTATTAGGGAGTGCAGACATCTGAACGGAACTTGCCTAACAATGTTACAGAAGGCGTTTTCTACATTATCCGCGAAACACCAAAGGAGAAAAGGAGTGCAAAAATGTTGGTATGCGCAATTTTTTTGCACTACAACCGAGAGCTGCAAAGAATTCCAATCATTCGCGAGAGAAATGACAAGAATGCATTTTATTTGGTGCCTTCCGTGATTATATGGAGGCTGTTGACATTACCAGAACCCGGTAGCATAGAAGCGATCGAATTACTTTTCATGCCCTCCCAATTTTGACATGGGCTAATGAGAGAGTCTGGAGACTGCCTTTTGCTCATTAGCTTATTATTGGATTAGAGGGAGTACTCCGATTACAGAATATTTGATGACAAACTAGACCACAAGGCTGAGTCTGAAAACACGTTTGGCGTCATATATGGTCAAAGATGGGTCAGAGACCCTGAGATTCTGTGTTTGCTCTTGATTCGGTGTCGAGTTGACAAAGGCGTTTGGAGGTCTCTTGGACGAGCTGATAGCATACAAAGTGATACAACGAACTACTTATTCTTCCATCATTCTTGGATGTATGCACAACCAGCAGGTGAAACTTGTTCTGGCTAAAGTTTCTCCGGAGATAACAACAAATCTAGGATAATCCTGGTATACTCGAGTGTGGACACATCGGATGTAGGGTACAGCGGACAAGAGAGATATATTGTCGGAGGAATACAGATAGTACGTACGATAAACAATTGATGTGGTTGTGAAAGGTGTTATCTTGTCGGGAACTATTAGAGTTGATAAAAGTACTTACGCTACGTAAATGTTATTTTTTTCGCCAAACATAATTACACATGGACATCAATCATTCGGATAAGAGTAATGAAGGTGTGGAAAGAGCAATAAGATAGCTGGGGAAGGCCCAAGTTATTAGAAGGCTTCCTTGGCCTTCTCTTCTGCGATCCTTCCGGGAAGAGGCCAGTGCCAGCCCTATTTACATAAGTCCCCTTGACGCAAAGTCTATTTGCCAAACGTATTTATTGAGTCTGGATCGAACTGGAGTTTGAATCCGGATAACCTCTGCTGCTATCTATCTCCTTGATATATATGTCAAAACCCGTCGCCCTCTTTTGGAGAAATTATAGGCTATATCGATATCGTTCTGCAACACTGTAGTCTACGAGAATCAAGTCCCTTTGAACGCTCATTCTTGACATAAGTGAATTCACTTACGTCCAGAATGCGCGATCATTCACTGGGCTGTCTAAGGCCTTTTCTTTGATTCGGATGGTGTGTCAACAGTTTTGCTCTCTGATCTTTATCCGGCAGGGTTGCAGAGTCTGCAGACTAATCTTATCACGAAGTATTTCGGGTATCAATCCGTTTGCTCTCGGCATGGGAAAACAGATCCATTGATAAAATGCTAATGAAGCTAAACGAGTGATGGACATGTCTGAAGTTGTAGTTTTTTACATAAACGAAGGTGATCTTGATTCGAAGACGTGTTTACATGCGCTAGTTCCACATGTTTTCAGTAGATATGATGCGGACTTCCGTTATGTCCATTACGTAAGTCGTAAGTGGTCATGACCGAATATGGCTAGCGTGATTGCTTGTAAAAATAGGCAAAATTGATGCGGCATTAATGGGACATGTTTTCGTGATTTTAAACAAAATAGGCCACTACATATAGATAAAGTTGGCGATAAGCATCTGCGTGCTATGCAGATTACAAATCACGGCTGATATATACAATTGCCACTTCTGGAGATCAGTCGTAACAATTATACTTTGGCCAATTCGGATAATAAAAAGTCAGATTTTTATCGACAAGAACAACGGTTATAAATACAACACCACTAGTCATGGCTAATTCGCGATTATATGCCGGAAGCTTAATCCTTTCAGCTTAAGTTATCATGCCAAAACGGACATGACCTAAATGCGGTCTTTAAGACGGAGTTGGTCTGGAGGATGGGCATTATGAGTAAATTCTTGCCTCTTTAACTCATATTTGCGTTGAGAAGTGCATAATTACTTTTGACAAATATGCAGAATTTGATATTGTCGCTCGGTGATTCTGCAATATTGATAACTAGTATGAAATGATATTTTCAGCTGGGCAGGAGTCCACGGGAGAGAGGCGCCCTTGTCGCTGAGCCGGCCTCTGTTACCATCTCCGACCAACCCGCAGGCCACGGTGGTGAGTCCGGAGACCTTGTCCCCATCCCAGCACTCCACACCACGAAGGCATCTCCCCAATGGCATCGGGATCAACAATGGGCATAGCAGCGCCGATCACCATCACAGGTCAGAAAACAAACACATTTATCTCTATTTTTTTTCTCTCTCTTCTCTCCATCGGCCATCAGCTGATTCTTCTCAATGCAAGCCGCCAGATAAAAAAAAAATTGCACGTATCAGCGTTTCAAGTGCATACTGTCTCGTGCTGTGAGGTATTAGTGCTGGTGCAGGACTCAATGGCAGGAAGGTTTCCTGGTTTCAGTGATCACGGTGCGACAGTGGTGGACATCTCCCCAGTCATGTTCCAAGGGACGCCGCCATCCACACCCACTTCGCCCATGCCCATCCTCAAGTCCAAGAAGCACGTCAAGAGCAACGAAACGCGCACCGAATGGAGACGGGAGGGAAAGTCAGTATTCGTATATGTACCGTACCTCCGCACTGTATGTCACCTCACCATTTATCATCTTTCCCATATTCCATTCTTCGCACTGCCGTGTGGACATGTGTCTTGTCATGGTGCATATATTACACCCGATGTGTCCTGTTGTTGCTTCCAAGCTTTCGGGGGAAAGGGGACAAGTTGGCAAAGTTGATCCATTCTTTGGAGATGAGCGAACTTTATGGGGGAAAATAAAGTTCGGGGGGGGCGCTACATGATGGGACTAGGGGGGTGATTAAATCCGGAACAAGGCCTTTTGTTTCAAGCCCCTGGGCAAAAAAAAGCCCTAAGTTGGGCCGAGGGGCTTGGGAGGGGTACCAAAATGGAAGCGGCTTGATTAATAAATGTGTGAATTTCGATCCTCGGCAGAGAGGCCCTCAGCATTCTCCTCAGCGCCCTCTACGGGAAGCTCCTGGTGGTCATGGGCATCGCATTCCCTATGTCGGAGGTCATCTCAAAACACATCCCATCCACATTCTATGAGGTCAGTCTTTGTTCAGTCCATGATTGCTCATGAAGTTCATTTCTTGGTTACCAACCCTTATCATTCGCCAATGTGGCCAATCTCAGAGGAGAGATGGCACTAGTACTGCCCAGATAGCTTCATAAAACAATCCTTGATGACCAAGAAATGCCATTCAGGAGCTTTGCAGATTGTCCTTGTAATTATGCGATATATACATGTAGTCTACTATGATCGGGAAAAATCTGGTGCAGATTGGAAAATTTGCAATATGGTAACTTGCAATAATTATTGGAATATGCATTGTTATGTAACCATTATGCGAGACTATCGCTGGGTGTGATTGACACCTTGCGGATGAATCGTGTTTTTAATAATCGTGTTTATGTTTAGGATGACATGTGACGTGTTTTAAAAATTGGCTGGGACCACGGTAGTCTGCTGGTATTTTAAAAAGTGGAAAAGAAACAAATGTCCGACAAAACACTTCAGAGAATCTTTACTTCCGTTGCAGTCTACATCATTATATTGTGTCAAATTTTGGAAACTGAAACATTTTCCTAAAATAAGTTTGATTAAACTGCTGTGAGGCAGCCATGCAAATAAATAGCGAAAGCAACGAATTGACATACACTACAGATGGACAAGGGTGAACTATTGGTTATATTGCGTGTTTTAAGTGCATTATGGCAGACAATCACATCCGGAAGTGTGAGTATAAGCAGACACATTAGTGCGTTTGGTGCAAGATACTATCCTAAGACTATCTATCGGTTGTCCTTGAGCTAAAAAGCCACAATGTCGTCTATTTATTCAAGCACTAAAGCATTAACATTAACAATGACAACAAATGACATTAACATTAACAAATGAAATAGATTAAAACTTCTTTTTGTTTTGCAGACACACTTGAGTCATTTCCAGGTATGTGGCTGTTTACCAAACATGTTTATCTGGCACATGCAATGCACCTTAGGAAACGCACATTCGTCCCGCACCATGTCATCATGTCACCGACTGGACAAATAAGTAACCTACCTTACTAATATTCCAGAAACGTCCTCATAATACCAGCACTGTTTTGCAAAGCCGATTGGCGCACTGTAAAATGTGGCGTATTAATAGTATTCGTCATGTAGGATCCAAAATATTGTGTGTACTGCACTGGATGGTGGTGTATGTTTGTGTTGAACCCGTAATAACTATACAGAACTTGTTCACGACACTTAGTGAAAATTCAACTACTCGAAAAAATTTTATAGGCATGTACAGTATATATAAAGTATCACGATTTTATGTTTACAGTATATGTGACACATTGTTTTTTTTGTGGTCAGCAGCTATGCTATCGGGCACATATGGTGGATAAGTACCACGTGAAAATGTGGGCCAAGTGTGACCATTAATGCCGCCAATGTATGATTCAAAGGTCACCCGCGAATGAAAATAATAAGTAGGAAGAGACGAGATCAAGTTCACCACTCAATAACTACATGTTGATTGTGCTAATGCACACACTCCAAATGAAGGTTAGACGCTGACTTCATCCCTTCTAATTGAATTTTCAGGGCTTCTATGTGTACCTGTACTTTGGCAGCATATCGTACATGCTCTACGTCTACGCATCTATTCTTCGTGAGGAAATCACCATTTCCAGCGCTGTTAAAAACGCCTTCACACGTAAGTACACTCGGATCATTATTCGAGTGACAATAATGTTGATTTTGGTGGGAATTCAGGTATAAGATTGGCAAGTGACAAGTCGGACAAGTCGGTGACAAGCAAAGGTCAGACTGACGACACGGAGGTGAGCCTGAGCGGCAGTGAGTGCAACAGCCAGATGAAAAGGTCGCCATTCACTCCTCGACAGTTCACTCACTTCGGCAGCTTTTATCTTAGGATGGGAGCCGTGGGTAAGCAAGGCGAAAAGCCCTCTTGCAAATTGCTGGAGACTTCTCAAAAGATCTTTTCGATGGGCCTTTCCTCCTCCCTTGAGAGAAAATTGAGACGTTTGATTTGCTCCTTTCAAAAGCTTTCGGAATCGGAAGCATGATCTACTCGGGATTGGAATTTGGGCAGTACTTCGAGTTGGCTCCGGACACCAAGTGCCACAACTTGTTGGTGGCGTTGACTCCTGCTACCAGGATGGCCTTCACCTTCATCCAGATGTACTTTATCTTTCTCAACGCCAAGGTAAGGCCGATCTTTTTCACACTAGTCGTCAATCAGTTATTATCTTGCTGTATAAATAATATTGTAGTTGAAAACAAAAGGAGTTGGTATTACTCGGATATTCGCCGTGATGTACAGTATACTGGTGCCCTCTACGTTTTCATGAGTTCTTGAGTTACATTTCATTTCACCTTGTAGAGCATGACAATCTTGCATTAGTGGCACGTTTATTTTTTCTTGAGTAGCAACACTAGCACTAAAAGGAGTAGCTAGAGAAAGTATTTCAATTTCAATCTTTTGCACTGCGCATGTTCTCTATGACTCTCACGACTCGATGCGGAAAAGGTACTTTCTGTCACTTGTAGATTGATATTTTGCACTGTATTTTTGCATGCCGTAGACATAGGTGCGCTTGATACTCACTGTTACGTTTTACTGAACAGTGAAGATCAACCGTAGAGTTGACTTTAGTGATAGTTAGCTTCCCGTACTCTTAGTGTATGAAGCAAAGTGCACTTGATACCAAATTCCGCTTTCCCGCAGGATGTCTTTCTCTGTGCTTACATATGCATGACTAAGGTGCACCGGTTGAAAAAGCAGAATCCACGACGATAAGTATCACCCAAGTTGTCGTACTTTTTTTCTGTCTCTCTTTCTTTCACAATGGGGTTTGATGGGTGGGAATTGAATGATGCCACCGTGGCTTCTTAGCAGCGCAGCGCTTTGCTCGACACTAAAGGATGCACAGTATAAAGCAAGTGCTTTTTCGGTACATTCCTTCTAGATGGCGGTGTACCGGTTCAAGACGGTGGCACAGTTCGGGTTGATGCACATGATTGGTACCAATATGTGCGTGTGGTTCAACGTGCTGGTGCAGGAAACAAAGCACGAGATCCTCATGTTCTATGACCCTGAGAATCGTACCATCACTATCCCCCAAGGTGAGCAAATGTTGCCTTTTTTTCGCAGCCGCCAGGAGGAGGGTCCAGAGGGCGGAATTGTCTGTGTGTCTCCAGCTAGCTGTCGTCGTCTTTCCGATTAAACCTCTCCTGGGTATTCCCCTTTGTTATGTGTGCAGCGCCCCAATCTCCAAAGCTTCTCCACGCGTCCCATCAAACGCGCACTCCACCTTCTTTATTGCAGACAATCAAAAGCCCGAAACAATGTCACAAAAGGGGGTAAGTTGATGGTGGAAGGAACCGAGATGCCTCTCCAGGTGACAAGTTTCTACTTTTACAACCCCTCTCAAAATCATCCTCATACCATTTTCGTAGCTCTCTGCCTTGTTCAACTCTTCCTCTCATTTGCATGAGTGTGGCGTCGAATCCCCGTGTGACCTACACGTGTTTCACTCGAACTGGCTGGCACTGTAGACGTGACGGAGAGGGTCCACGTATCACTTGATCTCAGCATGCTCCCTAATCGACAGCCCTGCAACTGACGCCTTCTGGAAGCGACTCTCCTTGGCTGAGCTTCACGGCTTCATTTCCTTCAGCATCTTCGGTGTCTGCGGCGCGAAGTGAGCAGCATCACCGCCGGGTCACCCGAGGTCTGCACTCCATCTACGAATGCCGCCGTACGGACATCATGGGCTCCTTGGTACAGAACGCCAGCCCCTTCCTCTTCCCTTGCACCATCGAGTACAGCCTCATCTGCGCAGCCATCCTGTACGTCATGTGGAAGAACATCAACCGGTTCCACGCCAGGGCCAGGAGGGGCAGCCTGTCCCATGTGGCGCCCAAGAGGTCTCCTCATCACTACTCTGTAGACTGCACCAAGGCCAACAAGGGCCTCTTTGTAGGCATCCTCTTGCTGGTGCTCACCATTATTGGGCTTATCCTCTTCTTTGTGCTCATCAATCGGCCAGAGTACCGCGGGCTAGCGGTGGTCGAAGTTAATATCACAGAGCTCATTTTGTACTGCACCACGACACTAGCCGTGCTCATCGGTATGATTCAGGTCAGTACACTTACACTACTGACTACTCACATCTGCAGGACTTGTACCGGGAGGGGGGGGGGGG
>KZ538172.1:0-55730 GCA_000934665.2 Catajapyx aquilonaris | reverse complement strand
TTAACCCCCCCCCCCCCCCCCCCCAGGGCTCAAGGCCCTATCACGGGGTATTTTTTTCACAAATCCGCAGGACTTCGAGGTAGAGATTTTGAAATTCTGTTATGTCTATTTGGGAATCAGATAAAACATTCTAATTTCCTCTCAGACCCATGTTTGTTGGGGTTTGTCTGGCAATTGTTAGTTTTTAGCCGACATATGAATTGGTTATGATAAGCTATCCTATTTTTAAGGAATTATACAAATACTGCCGTCATAAGGCATGACATACCCCTAAAAAAATTTTTACGTTCAACAGAAAAAAACAACATGATAATCGTTCCAAATTAGGTTTGGTAGAAATGATATGACACCGAATTAAAATGTTTTGCGCATATTTCATAGATCACATCTACAAGGTTGGATTGCTCAGAACATGAATTTTGTTTTAACATTCATTTCACTATTATTTTTGATTTTCTGTAATACTTTGTCCCTCCTTCTGGACAGTTGCATTCTAAGGTATTACCAACACGGTCCTGCATTGGTGCATGGAACTAAAATAACTGATTTTAGGATGGGGCTGGTTTAGTGTACATATCTAACATGTTTTCTTTCCATTAGTCATGCTATTGGACGCAATGAATACTAATGATTTGGCCATAATTAAACTACACAATTATATGCTTTTCTAGACATGAATATTTTCATTACACAAAATGGGATGTGTAGTTTTGTAGCTTGACCTCATTGAAGCAGCTGATGAAGCATCTTTATTTTGTGGCCACCATATACATCTAACAGAAAATGAAGAATGTATATTTTTATTAGTAGGTTTCCTTATCTTAAGTTGCATTGAGTAGTTACAGGGATTTCTTCTGCAAGATGTCTCGCAATGTATGTAGGGTGGTCCGTTTGGGTAGCGCAATCCCGGGGTCTATTTTAAAACGCAGGCACAATTAATGCGTAATGTTCGCCGCACCTGCAGAGCTACCTTAAGCCTGTTCCACAAAAAAAATGTCGCGCCGCAAATTCTGGCCGACCTGTTCTTGACGCGCTGCATATTTGTCGCGGCAAAAATTTTATGCGAACTGCACGGCGACGCGTTAAACGCGCCTCTTGCCGCTGGCTCAAAATCTTTTTGTGAAACCCCCTTTACTCTACGCGGTCGCCTACTAGCAGGCGCTAATTTGACGCCTTTGAGTTCAACTGTATCTGAGTCATGTGCCTCATTTTCTATAAGTGAGGTATGTGTCGCAGGAATAGTTTAACTCAAAAGATATTATGAAAGCACAAATGTCAGCAGTAGTAATATTTGATCGAAAGTACTAACTGGTACACATATTCTTATTAAGTTATTCCTGTTATTTAGTAACATCTGTGTCTATAGTGTAGCCTATACATCCTTTTTCGCTAGTTTGTTGTGAATAACATACTGACGTGGTTGTCATTTGCTAGAACATTGAATGGCCCTTCACAGTACAATGTATATATACTTTTAACATATACCGTTCAGTGTTGCATTGCACAAAATATGAACGTCCTGTTTGTCAGTATTACCGTATTACGATATTCCAAAAGTAGTATTACCCTTTGTTTGGAAAAAAAAATGTTCAAGAATATTCCACGAAATTCAACATTACCACATGGCCGAACATCTCCATCCATCATTGCACACAAACCTCATGTCGATCTATACATTTTCGAACTATGATACCAAAATTTGTAAGCCAATCTTATTAATTCGTTTCTTGGACACGAAATAGAAACAGGGGAGATCTAGAAGAATATGAAAGTGACATAATAGCTCCCGACGGCCTGGAACAGTTTCAATTAGCGACTGTAATATCAAAAGGAGGATTTTAGAATATCGTATATCAGGGTCAACAGGGCCGTTTAAAATGTTATTTGAGAAAGGCCCGAAATAGAACCGTACCTTAACCACTAGACCACCCTTTCCAAGCGATTAATGGCACATTATCTCGGCGCTTTTTCATTTTTTGTAGTTCATTGACCGAGAATAATATCTTGCAGAAGCCTTATAACTTGTGCAGTGAATACTTTCTTGTCAAGTCGACGGCGGCCAAGATTTTCGAGGAAATGAAAAAAAATGACAGCCATTTCCCAAGCTGCCCAAAACCACAGCAGTGTGATTTTGTGGGGCTTAACCTGTACCCGACGTGAAAAGTAACCTTTCTGAGACCTATTGCGGTTAACCATATCGGGGCCATATCGATCTTGGAGGATAATAGGTGTTTTCCTTTGGGGTTTTTATATCTGGCTTCCCAAACTCCAGAGAAGAACAAAAGTTTGTATACCCTCGGGTGTGAAACTAACGCTGATGTCACATACAGGTACGCGGATTGCGATTTGATGCTCACCGGAACTTGGAGCTGGACAACATCCTCCTGGTGGTGGCACAGACGGGCACCTTCACCTACAACATCTTCACCATCATCGGCGGCCACTTCACCATCGAGAAGAACACCATCCTGGTGCTGGTGACCGCACTGTGCAGCCTGGGTCAAGCCCTGCTGCAAACCATCTTCATCCTAGATGCGTCCAAGAGGGCGGTTCACAACAGCGACCTGGCTCGTCGGAAGCCGGGCAGAGAGGTCATCACCTTCCTGCTGGTGACCAACTTGGCTATGTGGGCCATCAACACTTTGGAGAAGAGTCGCGCCGATTCTCATCCGATCCAGCTGCATTTCTATGGCGTGTGGGCTTGGACTATCATCACCCACATCAGCATGCCACTGGCCATCTTCTATCGTTTCCATTCCACTGTCTGTCTTTGCGAGATATGGAAACGAGCCTATAAGATCAAACCCACCTATATGTGAACTTCCCCGGCCACTTGCATGCCACTGCCACCTTCCGTTATGCTGTATACACACACCAGAAGCGATGTACTCTTGCACTCTCTCCAGGCCATATGCACCATACGTGACTTGAGCGGTGATTACGTGACAGGCTCAATCTCAAGACCTCACCCACGGTAACATTCGTTCCACGCGTGATGTTGATCCCAGTTGTTTGATTTACCGGTGTATTTGGGTGCTTCCATTCTTAGTCTATACTCGTAGATGGTGTTAATGACACCAGTAAGGCGGCCAGTACCATGAAACGCTAACTCACATTCGGCCAATTGCACCACTTGACTAATAGTGTCAGTGGGACCTCATTCAGACGGGCAGGCTGTATATGTAAAAAAAAAAGTAGGAGTTGGCGTGTTTTATACTGACTGATTCATTGTGCCAAATTTAATTACACATAGATACACAGATATCGATGATAGTAGGTACCTACACCGGTACTGAAAACTGGAGAGTTTGTAGGATCTGACGAATATTGATACTGATAACCTATCCTATTTGGTTATAGCCTACTGTAGAATTGTTTTAGCACTGACGTCATTTTTTTCGGAACGGAACTAGTCGGAGGGGTTTAAAGTTATTGTAGTTGTCAACATATCAGTCAGACAGCCACGTTTGCTCAACAACGGACTTCTTATTCGGGAAATGTCTCATCTCCCGCTGACGTCACGTGGACTAGAGAGATAAGAGTTGTGTCGGTGATGTGTAGCCAGCCATATCAAGAAGTGTTGTCAGAGTGGTCATGGGTCCAAAATCTTACGTCAGGGACCACACAGGCTTTCTAATAGACCCGACAATGAGATTGTAACTTGTACAGTAAATGCTTAGCTTCTCCTCCCCCACCCCTTTTGTACATATGTTTTGTATAAAGTAGTAGAGACAGGGTGTACATAGTGTCAGAGTAAACAAGACCATGTTGGAGACCTGTTTCGAGTGATGAAACTTGACAGAGCGGAAAAAGTGTTTAAAAGTATGAGCTCCTTGAACATTGCTGACCTAGAAGCACAATTTAATGTCACTCTTTGTGCGCACATGCTTAAAAAAGCGTCAAAGTAACCAATGCTTAGTACTGTACAATTTTGGCCCGAGGACAGCGCCAATCAACTTTATGACGCGAGTAGTTGATGCGTTATCCCTATGATCTATGACTGCCACGCACCAGACTAAATTAGAATTATTACGGTAGTGCACATGGCAATGAATAGATCAAACAAGCGCCGAAGCATGTCGTCCGACTGGAGTGCCTACTGGCTAATGCCAACCACCTTCTGCCTCCAACCTTTTGCACTTTGTAGACTTTTGTCTATCGAACCTGTAGCCGTAACGGCTTTCTACAAGACTGCCAATTCTGAAATTTGAAAGACAACAAAAAAAAAACTGCCAAATGATGAGAATGAACAAACGCTTCCATTCCGCTGGCTGCTTTTTGGCGAAAGTATAAGCAGCGTGTTTCTATTCCGCTTCTTCACTATACTATTCATAGGGTGGGATTCATGTGGGCAACACCTACTGGCTAATATTTTATATTAGACATCTGATAAAGCAGAACTGATGAGTCTGTCTTGACCTTAGGGTGTTGAACGCATGAGCCAGTAACCCTTGTAAGTTACAACAGTCTACGTGAATGTCGCCCATAACCCGCAACTTCCATGATTGTGATTGTACTGAGACCACCAATACCTTTCCCGCTAAAACTTGAGTTGTAATGACGTACTTGTGCAGTGTGAGTGTAAAAAAAAAATGAAATGGTTTGTGGCAAACACAATGGTGTTTTCTGAGGTTTCAATCTTCGATACCTGTTAGCGAGTGCCTCTTGCAAATGAGCGAGGCTTTTTAGGTGCATAAATAGTTGAGGTAAACTTCTTCCTGTAAAGCATAGGGTGAAGTGTTAGTCGCAAACCACTTGAACAGTGTTAGAAACCAGGTTGGAATGTTTGAACACTTTTGATGTACTCCTATTCTGAGTTGTTCTTACTGTTCTGGGGATGTGAGGGAGAAAAGTTTGCCCATTTCTGTTATTTGTCGCAGATTTTGAAAAATCTGGGTACATGTAAGCCATTTCTGAATGTGATTCCTATTTCCGTGGTTGTGTAGCTATTTCCACAAGGAGTGCTTCATAATGAATAGCATAATAGTTCTTTGTGCCACTTCCTTCTCAAGCTTAATCGACGGCTACTGACTATTCAGAACCAAAGAAGATAAATTTTGAACCCTAAGCTGCTTTGTGAATGTGGACTAAAGAATTGGCTTGGTACACACTAATTCACGTTTGTATGAGGGGATTTTTTACTGTATATACCCGAAAGTATTATGCTATTGCAGGCGAGTTTGTTACCTCCTACACTTTGGTTGGTATTGGCAATGTTATGGCTTGGCAATTCTTTCGTCCGCTTCTATATGCATCATCTGATATCATTAAGAAATGCCGTTCTGAAAAAAATAATACAGTCTTTGTCATGTAGCTTCCTTTTCAATGTTGACTGAGCTATCATTGTTCGACGTTTCATGTTTTGCGTGGATCTGTGGGGTTTCCTCAGAGAAATGTTTGTGACCGCCGACCATATATGAAGCGGAACACCCCTTGCTAAGTCACTATAGAAGCGAATAATATTTCCATGGCAGTATTCGACCTTTTCCCCCAAACCACAAACCTTAGTTCCCGTCAAGTTCCTACTTTGCAATTTTTGTAGCGGGAGACGATGTCAGTCAATTCGTTCATTAGGCTGGATAATTTTCTCTCAAATTTGTACACCATATAGGTTAGTCGTAATGATGATAAATAGGAATATTCACTTTTAGAAATCTACAATCATAGCGAAGGAAAAATTTTCATATCAATTATTTCTTTATTATAATAACAACCTATTCTTTTACCTTTTGTACTGGAATACGTAGAGCGAAATTGGAATTTTCTTAGTGGAGTCCGAGATAATGATGGCGTCAAAATAAGTAAAACGTCTTCCAGCAAGTACAACCTAGCTGTAGTGTTGAAACAAAAGAAAAAAAAAGAGAAGAGAAAAGGCTGCAGTATGTCGTAGAGTCATTCCTACCTCACCCAAAAGTCCACTTCAAGGGATTTCGAAGATTATCTGAGAAATACTCCGTATAGAGGTAGGTCAGTGCACTTGCTGTTTATCAGAGGTGAAAACATTTGTTCCTTGCACGTAAACTTGCAATAAAATTCCGGCGGGGCTTGCAAACAATAAATAACTACTGTACATGGACCACAACGTGTCATTATTTCCCAAAATTTCACTTTCAGGCTGCATCGTTTTCGACTCTTCCAGAATTTGTCTAAATAACCAGCTATTGTGAAGCCTTCCCCTGCACACTTAATAATCGCATGTAGTGAAAATAGTAGCAAAACACCTTCATAATTTCGCATGTTATTCACCCACCATGTGTATAATAACAGCTTATTCATCAGTTTGATGACAGACAAGGGCTCTCACCCTGTCTGTCAAAAAGTCATACGATAGGTCATAACAGGTTGGAAAAGCCACGCAATTATTGCCATTCAATTTGAACAGTAACAATTAATTTCTAGTGCCTAATCCATACATCAGAAAGTAATGACTGCCCATTCTGTCCAAACAAATCATACACATTCGATTGAACGCAGCAGGAAGCACATTAAAAACCTGCAAGTGACATTAATATTCCGCGCAAAATCAATGAAACAAAAACGCCAATAATGAACTGAAAGCCCCCTAATATTAGCTACTTTCCGAGATTAATACCCGTCAGGCAAAAAAAAATTGCTGAGACAGGCTCTTTTGAAATTAGCTCGACTTGTCCCCAAAAAATGTGAAAAAGTGGAGGAGTTAATTGGATACCCGAATAGAGTTAGAGACTAGAACTATAGGATTGAATATGCAGTGTATAGCCCCTGGAAAGTGGCGGCTGCTTGCGGAGGCGAATAAAAGGCAATTAGATGTGGAGGACTGGGTGGTGGGTGGTGGTACCAAAAACCGGAGGAGAAGGAGAAGCAGAAGGAAAAAAGAAGAGAGGATCGATGCAGCTGGCCTGTTATTCCCAGGGAAAACTCACGCACACGCGTACTAAGCGCGTGCACTTGACTATCGATTCGACAATATCAGCCACGCAACTACCACACCCAAAAATCTAGCAGCCATCTTTTTCATCCCTATCCAAAAAAAAAATACTCTAGATGAAAACTTGACGTTGACTTGTCACGCACATTACATCTGGGCCTGATAATATTGCTAATTTCCGACTCCCTCGATTAATCAGATGTCCCTGTACCTGGACAAAAATCCAAAAATCGCGTGATCATTCCAACATCCAATGAATCAGTGAGTGCCCTAAGATGTCTAACCACTCCCGCTAGGCCACGATCGCCATTTAATAATAATCAGAAGGGGTCATACTATCACGTATCTCATATGAACAACTGTAGGCTGGAAGCGCCCAGCTGTCTGAAGCAATAGTTAGCAATGGTTGGGGGGAAAGTCTGGCAAGTGTCATATTATTATAGTGTAGCTGCGCGCATTGGGACAAGGCAACGCACGCGTTCGGAATTGGACGGATCGAAGAGGACCAGCCGTTGGTTGGCTGGTTGGTTGGGCTGCTTTGGCCCCACGCACATGCAACTACCCACTATTTCTTCGGTGTGTGGCACGGCATAAGCTCCGGGCCCCACGCTCCCATACCGTATTTGTCATCTGGAGGGGGGTCTGACACAGGAAGGACCATTGTTAAGAGGTGCCCTCCAGAGGGGGTGAGCTATCTAGTATATCGACTAGCATGTTTTTGTAGAGTTCAATGAATTTTATTATTATATAGTGAGAGTCATGTGTCCAAATATGATGCTTTTGTGGGTTTGTAACAAAGCGTGTAAAATGTGCTTTTTTGAAAGAGCGCGGAACTTAGAGCAATGCATGCGCACACGACCGCGTGGAGCATGGTCACAAAAAACAGATACCGGTATATACCATCCGATACTGTTTATTGGCAAATGGGATATGTTTCTAAAAGCTGAGCGCATCAAATTTGCGATAAAAGTGGATTTGCGTATCGGTGTGCACAGAGTTATTAAAAATTTAATGATATTGTGCAACTAGTTCTGCATCGAAAATCAGACGCGGCGGATCCGGATTGTTAAAAGCTGCTTAAGGCAATTTGTCATTAGGTAAATGAAGTACACTGTCACACAATATCCCTGTTGGAAAGATTGCTTTTTGTCTTCAAATCGATGAGCGCCTTAGGCATGTTGCAAACAAAGCCATCTCGTACAGTACCATAGTAACCATACAATCTGGATGAGAAATAAAAATTTTATAAACTGTGTACTACAGTTAGTACTATGCTTCCAATTTTTATTGAAAGCTGCTGATGGCACGCCATATCCCCTCAGGTCCAAGTTGCCACTGCATACAGTAAAAATGCCCAAAATAATTAGCATTTCCATCATCGATCGCAACCAATCGATTGAATTTGTAATCTACGTATTCACAAAGCACTGGCCAACTAGTGATACCTCCTATTTGTAAAGGCTTCTCTTGATTCAGGCGGTCTAAAAGCGGGAGCTTGCCGGAACAGGGCAATGATATAGATGCTTCTGGCCCCACCACATCCATTTCCTTCTGCTCTTCAGCACCAGTTTCCATTTGTAAATCTGCAACCTGAGTCTCCGGCCTCACGCTTCAGGGCAATGGACTTTTCTCGCACAGCACGCACTTTTCCATAAAAGTTCATGCATACTTTCCGCTCCATCCCTTTACGACCAACTAACGGCCAAGGACTAAAAATGGAGTGGACACGAATGGAAGGCCATAACTGCCCTAAACAGTTTTTGACTCGTAAATCTGTCTAACCCCCCCCCCCCCCCAAATTGCCCTCGACTCATTGCTCAGTGTGCCAAAAGGAACCCCCGAAAGAGTACGGTTTTCCTAGAAATCTGGCTGAAAATGACTATCGCACCATGTTCCCATCAGGTCTACCAGAACTTTGACCAGATCCATCCAGTCCTTTAGCTGAGCAATCTGTGTTTATCTTAAGCTTCGTTGCATTTTGCGACATGTGCATCATGATGGTCACCAGTTCCGACCAGAAAGCACACTGCCCTTCATGATAGAAAACATGTTTGTGCGTCACTTCGCGGTAGATAAACGCTCTTTCCGTTCCTATCATTTCCATAAATTAAACTGACAGATGTCCTTAGTTTTGACCCCCGTTTATCCCATGTTGTCGCCAATATTTTTTGGTATTTTTTCTCTCTCTAAAAATAGGAACATGTGATTTTATATGAATGTCCGGAATATCATATGCACGTGGAGTGTGTGTAAGATTTGGCAACATTGGTGTAGGGAGCATGGGGGAGGGAGGAGTGAAAAAAGGTTGGTTGACGGGGGGTATGAGGGGGATGAGGGTAAAGGGGGTGGGGGTCGTGAGGGTTGGTTGTTGGGAGGGTTGGTTGGTTGGATGGATGAGGACGCTCTTCCACCGCCGAAGAACTCAGACTACTCTTTAGTTTGTTGTTGCTCAACTTGCGGGCTTCAAGAACAAGGTAAGCCAGTTACTAATCCTTTTTGCATGGTATACCACTCATTTGAATATCAGGTACACTATACATGTTCATTAATGATGATTGGATGTGTTCAAATATTTTTGTGTGTGTGTAAATTGATCTGGCTGTATTGTATTATGATAAAGCTTATTACAATTTGGTGCAGAAAATCGATGACAGATTATTATTGATGCATGAATGCGACATGACAAACTTGCCACAGGTAAGCACACAAGGTCGTCGCTTACAAATGAGTCAATTAGCTGTGGTAATATGAAATTAGGCAACATTTTTTTTTTTGATCAAGCCCCTCCCAAATAATTATTGACAAACAGGCCATGAAACCTACTTCAAATTTGGTTATACCGTATTATGGTGGCTGATATAGTGCACCAATGACATCTTCCGGTGCTGATTGGCCAACAAGAGTGCCCCGGAAGCACGTGTAGTCACAAGAAAAGGGTCTGTGTCAGCCATGAATGACTTATACAGACCCAGACTATAAGAGCATAGAGTGGTCAGATCTGTGGGCCGATAGAACCACAATCAGGTCGAGGTCTCTTTTTGGGCCAGCTTGGACCAGAATCTAGATTTTCTGAGGCCAATTCCACTAATAAGTGGGAAGGTGTTCGAAGATCACAATGACCCCTTGTGAAGGTCCTCAAACTCGTTTCACACCAAGGTTGCTATTACCACACTTTGCCCTACCTTATCGCAAATTATTTGCATATATTTTAGCAAAAGGTGACCACCTGCCCTGCAGCCAGCAGGATCCATTTCGCCATGACATCAAGATGTTAGGGGCACTTGCTAATTTTTTTTAAAAAAACTGATTCAGGTATTAAGTAGACGGCAGGTAGAGTGGATTTGGATCACGAAGGCGTGCTCCTCCAACCTTGAAACAGCTTTGGGCGGATTTTGACCTCGGAGGATTTTGCAACCGGCTTGCAAACAATTACCGCATCCGATTTCTGGCTACGTGAAAGCAGACTCGCTTGTATCGACAAGTAGGATTAAATTACGTTTGGTTTGTATAGTACATGGACATGTGCCAAAGTCAAAAACATTACGTTTATGCAAAGCTTCGGACAGCCTATTTTGCATTTCTAAATACCGCCGGGTTACTGGGCCTGATTACAGCTTTGGCAATGTACTATATTTGGCATACAATCTATTGTGAGTGAGAAGCGATGAAATACAATCTACTCTACCGGAAATATATATCCGGCACTATATTTCGTCATATTTAGGTTTTAAAATTAATATCCCAGAGATTTTATTATTCTCAAAATCGTTTTGTGAAATTTTTTTTTCTCACTTTTAAAGTCGTGAGCGCATAGCGTGCATCCAGATTCGTTAGAAGTCATAATGAACTAGATCCAGCAGTGTATTAATTTGCACAATTACAACCAAGCCCAGCTGTAGGTATCCGACTGCATAATAAGCATGACAAAGAAATGCAAAGGCAAACTCTCTGAAGCTGAACATTTGTAGATGGCGGGCCTATAGGAGTGGAGTAGCGTTGGGGGGGTTGAACGCGTGCTCCTCCATGCTCCGTTGGCATCGATTCGAGGATACTTTTTTTCGACTAAAAAGTAACTAACTCCTAGGGGATGGAGAGGGGAAGGCGGGTATAAAAGATGCCCGTTTGGCGTGCTAATCGTCGCTGAGGGTCTTCTGCCGGAAGAAGCCGGAAGATAATATTCGAGGGGCACAATGAGGGTGGGAAAGACGTGTAATTTCATTCAGGAAGAAGGTTAATGTCCGGAAGAAGAAGGATCGATGCCTTTTGCATTAGACATACCCAGAGGCATCACGCAGTCTGCATTACTTTCCCATTGGTAGACTCTGAGGTTAACTTGTAAATTCGGTCAAGGTTTGATAAATATGCAAAAATGTATGCGAATTTGCATAATCCGCAATCGTAATGTCTTTTACTTTCAGGCGGTGCGGTTTCGTAGACGTACGACTGGCCTTAGGATAAGGCAACAGGTGCGGCTTCTGGACACGCTGTCTGTGTGTGTTGGTGTGCGCTTGTTTACACCCCCTGCTCCTTTAACTACGCTACTTCTACTCTGCTGTGCTGCTAAGTGTGCTTGGAAAGTGTGCTGAGTGGGGATCCACTGGAACTATGACTGCTCCAAGCCATGCTTCCAAGGTGAGTACCACTCACCCTGTATAGTACTGCTTTTGGTGTGCTGCGAAACTTTTCTTGTCTCGATAGTATCTACTTTCTGGATATTTGAAGCACAGGTACGAAAATGGGATGTTTGTTCCAGCGAAGTTGAGAAATTGAAACTCTATATGTGCACTTCGAAGTTGCCTCGGGAAAACTGTTTTCTATCATGTTAGTAACAACAGAGTGGATGGAGGTAAGACTGGTTTTTGTTTTGAGATATACTGTACTGCCAACTAATATATTAACGTCTTCTAAAACAACATAGTAACTCCATCTGACAAGGGAAGTGTAAGTGTTGTCAGTGGAGTTTCTGTATGCAACTTGGCACAATAATATAGGCAGGTAAGTTATTAAAGAAAATGCAAACAATATAGGCGGATGCCCACAAGGTCAAAAGTTATGACCTCTCAAACTCACAAGGGACACTTTCCAAGGTCTCGCCAATTTTCTTGAAATTCGGTACATTGGTAGGCCACCCCAAGGGATGAAAAACGCACCTAAAGTGACCTGCTCAAAATGACCTGGTGACCCCTTTTTGGGGGGCAGAGCAAGTCTTAAATGCCGAAAACTCGCCCATTTTCTTGAAATTCGGTACATTGATAGCCCCCAAAAAGCAGGTCACTTTAGGTGCGTTTTCATCCCCTATGTCAAGAAAATCGGCGAGACCTTGGAAAGTGTCCCTTGTGAGTTCGAGAGGTCATAACTTTTGACCTTGTGGGCATCCTCCTAAATTGTTTGCATTTTCTTTAATAACTTACCTGCCTATATTATTGTGCCAAGTTGCATTCAGAAACTCCACTGACAACACTTACACTTCCCTTGTGAGTGGGCAATTTTACAAGTATTTCAGGAGAGCGCCCTTTTCATAATACTGTATACATGATTAGATAATTGCGTAGGTTTTAAAAATAAAAAATGACATAATTTGATGCACATTCTCCATCTCCGGTCATCAGGTGGCACATTGCCACCCACGTAGATTGATAACGTCATGTGTGGAAGCCTATTCATGTGCAGTGACTCCGATCATGAGGTCCTTTCAGAAGTAAACAACAAAATGTAAACAAGGCCTTCATTTAGAATAGCTCGCAGAAGAAATGCAAAGAAGTAGCAAATGGTCACTTCTACTGAAAAGAACAACCCCTCACATACCGTATATGTTACTCTCGGGTACTCTAAAACCAGAAGAAAATAACTACAATTTTTCAATAAATGTTTGCTTCAGGTATAGGTAACTTTACCTTAATGGGCTTCACATCTGGCCATATGCTGCAAGCGTTCAAAACCTTAAACGGATCATTGCATTGATGGAAAATTAAGCGGGTAATTTTGGATTGCTGAAAATGTCTACCAAACGCAGGGGGAAAGCGCACATTTAAAATTATGAGGAAAAACAGGATTTCATTTGTATGATAAATACTTCGATCAGTTGTGTTTTCCCACCACGGCCGGATTTTTCACCGAGGCATTATAAGCGTCATTATTATCAGAGAAAATACGGCGTAACTGTCAAAGCAAGTGCAATAATACAGACTGCTGCGAATAGAAAATTGGACATTGCGATAAAATTCTATTCCATCTAGAGTCATTGAACTGTAAGCCATTTATTTCATATGACTCGAATTAATGTTACATTTTATGTAAGTGCAAAGTGCCTTCCATATTGGAAGTCAGTGTTGCGTTTTAACGATAACAATCTCTCCAAAATAATATCCAAATATCGAAAACTAAAATCTATCCATGCATAGCCACCAAGTAGCCCCTTACATTGTGCATAATTAGGAACCAGTAGTCGCATATGCTTCATTGATCTCACATGCTGCACTCACCGAGCGAATCAACTGTTCTCTGAATATGGAAGTAACTTTTCAATTTTGCTAACCACTTCTGTAATAGCAAAGTTTGACATCAGCATGCATGCAACATAACTGTGAACGCAAGTGTTTCTCATAACATGTCAGGCTTCATTGTACTCTTCAATATTGGTCTTGCACGTATTATAAGTAAGTAGCAGATTAGCTACAGGAATATTGTATTTGGTAATTTTTTTAGTTGCAGATTTTAAAATGTCGGTGCCACTTACGTTGAAACCTAACGTTCATGCTAATTTAATATACCGTACTCGTATGTTTTTTACGGAGCCTTTTTAGGGGGGTGGTACACCACCATCAGTTTTCTAGTAACTGTGTACTATTTTTCTTCGCTCACTGGTGCAAGGAGACAGGGACATGGTAAGGATAGGGATTTTTGAGGAGGGAACATGTGGTGCAAGTGCAAGGTCAGTAAAGGGGTCATGTGCTGTTCCCCAGGAGGTTAGGTTGCCAGACACCTCCTTGGTGCAGGTCAGAGACCCTCCTGACGCAGGTGAAAGGAAAGTTCCCCAGGTGGGGATCGAACCTGGGGCCTTTCACTCAGCAAGCCGAGACGTTACCATCTCGGCCATCTACACCTCCCCCCCGTACTCGTACAGTATGTCAAAACGATTCGTACACAAGGGGGCCCTAGTGCTATACAATTGTCAGAACTTGAGCAAGGTGAGAGTTAAGGTACCGGTACTTACAACGCCAGGATACTTTTGGCCGAAACATTTTTTTGGCATATAGTGTGTCACTTTGAATGGTGTAATGCTTTACTTGAGGTTTATTTATGTTTATGTTTATTTATTCCACTGCTTCTAAAAGGCAGATAGCTGCAGTTATGCCCTTCTGGTAGTAGGTCTACATTATTATCGAAACACATAAATTTAAAAAAAATAAAGGTTGCCAATGTTCGGCGCAATGCCGTAGTTACAAGTAACTACTGTAATAAATCGAAATTTGTGCAATGTGTAACAAGGCCAACTCAACGAGCCACGCAATACTACGCATAACATATCATTAGGGCTGAAAACACTTCCTTTAGCCAAAAGAAGTCAAACATGTAGTAGTGCAAAATTGATAGGATTCTAGCATTAACAAAATAACCATGATTATGTTGTGCTCGAGGTTGTGTCTGTGGATATACATCAGTGGGTACGTATAAATAATTGGAACGTACGATGTGAACGGGAATTGACACCCAAACATAAAACGAAAGAAAAGATAAAGGTACTAAATGGCGTACAGTTAATAAAACCGTATACATCATAACTATAATTGACAGTTGATCTTTTATTAGCAAATTCCGGCAATAAGCCGGGTTGATGCAACATCATTCTACACTATTATCACAAAATTGTTTATCTTAAGGGTAATCAAGTTGTAAGCCCTTAAGCAAGATTCAACTGTCATTTCTTAAACATTCTTAGTGGCGAATAATTATCACCGTCTTACTTTGTATGAATTTATCTAGAAAGCTACTTTCCTCCTCAAAATGCTCATCAAACGAGAACCAAGATGAATCTCTCCTAAAACCCAGCTTATAACCCTGCCTTTTGCGTGTGAAATCCTACCTGCACGAATATCCCTGACAATAATCATGAATTAATCAATACACCGGAATGGCTCATATGTCTGAAGTCAGCACATCCTCTATATGCCTGGTTTGTGTGTGGCATGCCACTCCAATAAGGACGTACCGGTTAAAATTTTCCGGCTCTGGGTCTGGGCCACACGAATAATAATAATTCCAAGTCGAATGTCCCACAACCAGCACGACATATCGTGTGTATGACGATCTATGCCCTGGGCCAAACTCGCATGACTTCTGACAGTTCAAGGCTCGCTGGTACACCATTGATCCTATAGATTTTTTTTGTGTGTGTATACCTATAGGTACCAAAAGCAGGGTCAAGAAAATAAGACGATTTACCTATGGGGCTCAAATTGTTTTGGCCACTTTATCCTGGTCTTGAAGCAACCCTTCGCACAGGCCCCACGGTGTGCGTGTGTGAAGGGTTGCTTCAAGACTAGGATAAAGTGGTCAAAACCATTTGAGCCCTATAGTACTATTGATGGGCCTATTGGTAACGTCTAAAATAGTGGTAACGTCTCAAGTAACGGCTGGCTTTCAATCTTCTAAGTGTAGTTAGACAAAGGTTCTTGGCTGCAATTAAAAATACCTCTAAAAGGAGATCCCTTGAGAAAGCAGATGCTCCCTCGAAAATTCCACGTTGGCAGCATGTGGTGTGAAACAGGATGGATATCCCAGCATGCATTTCGAACTTTTCACGGGACGTTGAGTTTGGATGGCAAATAAATGTATTTTTGTTAGCTAAGAGGGAAAGATATTTTTGGGTCTTTCCTGAACACCTTGGGTTGGTCTTAAGCTCTTCATCAGCTTCCGGGCTCTCCTTCCTGCGGCTTCTTGTAATGAAGCCTGTCGTCTGCAATATTTTCCGGGATGAAAGAAGCAAACAAGAGTGGGTGGGTGAGTGGGTAGATGACTAGACCAATCCACCCAGCTTCACGGAAGGACAAATCTTAATTGAGCAAGCAGAAAGAAAGAAAAAAATCCGACGGGATGAAATGTGAACAAAAGACGCCATTTTTGGTGCAATGGCGAGCAGGCCTGAGGGCAAATGTCGAATCTCAGGGATCTCTGCTGGAAGAATTAAGTTTGGTGCGTGAGAAGGGTGAGGTTAAGGAAGGTCACTGATGCCAGCTATATCCCCTAGCTGCCTTTCCTTCTTCATCCGGAGAAGATTGCAATTCCAGGCAAGGGTGGAGTGTGCTGGGCAGCTTTATAAGCCCAACACGTCTCCTGCATCCACTAGGCCCACTTCGCCTCCATTTTCATCTTCCATATATTCTCACCCCAGACAGGACACCGATTTGCCCACTTTGGACCAACGACCACATTCATATTCGACTGAAAGATTACCCTAAATTCCAGCCGCTTTCAATAAGACCGCAATAAGACGGGTATCAGCATGTGTTTCAGATAAACCAGAAAAAATCCGTACCTGATGGACCTTTTCGTATGCATGCAGGATCTGGATCTGGATCAATAGTGCCGGCTAAGAAGCAACGGACCGTTCCTTATATATTTTCCCTTTGTTTAATATGCTGGTGGTACACCATACGTGTCCTAGTAATAATTAGAACGCGACAATGATTAATGTACTACCAGTCGTCTGGATTGCTGTTTAAGGTACGGAGTACACCGGAAACATGTTGAGGTAGTCCGTCGACCCCAGAGTCAATGAATGCCTGCAAACAAGGCCGCGATTTCGGTTTGATTTGACCACAATCACATGTTTAGCAGGTTGCACAACATTACCTGGTGGAAAAGGACCAGTAATATGGTACGTGCAAATGAAGTTGACAATCCGCGACCAACCGTCGTATAGCGTTCGTTGACGCCTTGGAATGAAATCAGCGGATGAGGGCGACTTTGTGGAACTTGGGCGACCCCAAATCCTAAATGAACAGGAAGCTTTAGGGAATCCTATAGACCGAACGAGATGCGGGCTCAAGTTGCCTAGACGACCACAAAGAAGTCATGAAATTTGACAAACTACAACAAGGAAGTCCTTTTCAACAAAGTTAGGGTACAAAGACCCCCACAGCCGCCATTTTGTGTATAGGCATATGGCAAAATGGCGGCTGATGGTCACATTGCCAGCATGTGAGGATAGGTGTGGAACATGAGAGGAGGTCTAGTAGCAACTGGCATCCAGCAGGATCCAGGCAGCTGGAGACCTGGATGACGACAGGGCAGGCGCACACGGGAGTGATGCTCCAGCCAGGCCTATCCCATCCCCATTGGATCCATTCCAGGGCCCAACTACCCTCCCTGCCTGCCTTTCTTCTCTTCCCGCCCAGACTCCGAGTTTTGCCTTGCTGCACTACACCACCTTGCCAAGCCCTCTCCCAAATGGCGCCTGCCCCGGGCAAACCAGGGCTTCTCTGAAAGCCAATGGGATGGATGTATGGTGCAAGTGCTGCTGGAGGAAGGAAGCACACAGTTAGATGCAGGAGGAGGCCATGTGAATGCAGGTAGTACACTCAAATTGCCCAGTTGCATGTCGCTGGATACCGCGTGTCCATGCTTAATTAGCTTCTGGGTCTCACCATTTGCACTTATCGATTCGCGCGTATTTCAAAATGAAAGACGAATAACCTTTGAGGCGAATGTACTTTGAGCAACTAGTCGCCATTGGTAAAGGGCCCTGCAATGAGCACACCCGCGCCAACTTTTCACTACCTACTAGTAATATTCAAACATCATCAGTACTGTACATATATTTGGTGGCTATTCAACAACTGTTGTGGAAGAGTTTTTTTTGAAAGGTCATTTGTGGTTGGCGTTTTTTTGGGGGGGGATTGCACACAGCTGCTATGATGGTAGCAAAAAAGTGATGAATTTCATGTTGCGAATGGCAGGACCAGGAAGGTTTGCAGTGATCCAAAGGCGGATGCAGAGGGGGTTTGGTATTGATTCTGTGCCGAGAGCACAACGGAGAGGGTGCTGGTAAGCCGCGGGCACAACTTCCTTCATCCGCTCTATTCATAGAAACTCTCACGGACAATGACCAGGGGCACGTGCTCTACACTCGTGATACAAAAGTACTGATGGGTTTCGAAGGGACCGCCCTTATTCATTCAATTGTTTCAGAACGATGCACATAAGTTAACCAAACTCAGGCAGTTAATCACATTCTTTTTTTTTGTGCATAATGATTGATGATGCCATTCAGACCTAGACATGTAATCGCTACTTTCAGAATCAGATGTTCACGATGATGGCCTCTGGACCATATTTTTCACGAAATCTAGCCATTTTTCCCAGCAGGCACGTGACAAGAATAGACGACCACCGCGTGGGAGAAAAAAAAGAAAAACTTTTTGGACACTTCCCCAGGAGGGGAAGTAGTAGTACAAAGCTTTGTGTGACAGTCATGCTTTAATGCTTTTTTTTACTTAAAAAGGGTGACCGTAGCCTTCAAGTTTTTACGGTACCATACAATAATAAGAATGTTTTCTGTTGGGAGAAATTTGCACCGTTCAGAAAGAAAGGAAACAATAACAAGTGCATCAGTTTTAACGAATTGGCGAGCAGCGAAGGCCGCTTTGGAGGCTGTCCACTTGGAGGGGGCCAAATAGCTAGCAATCCCCTCCTTCGAGTAAGGTTCGCTGACCCGATGCCAATATTTTCTCCTTTATTAAATCCTTGCCACAGGAAACGAAGGAAGGAAGGAAGGGCGCGACGGAAACAAGAAAAAGAAAATGGACCGTGTGTCACTATTATGTCCTGTTCATTCCAACGGATCAAATTTGCAGGGGCAACACTATTACGTGCTGAACTATAGGAACAAAAAATATGCGCTGGGCAACCAATTTAGAATTTGGGTCCACCTTCCTACATTTTATCCGAGGGAACTTATTGAATTCCCATGCTTTTAAAAAAAACCGTCAGAAAACTCGAGGATGTTATTGGAGAGCATCGAAAGATAAACATGAACAGGAAGAATAATAAATGTCTCCTGCCAAGATACTTTTTACAACTTACCCCTGCTTTTCCTGGCAGAGGTAGAAAACAATAGCATCTGATTATTGTACCCCAGTTGATGAAATGAGTCCGGATGATCTGGAAGCGAGCTCACGCAAATGCAATCCCAGCCTGTTAGCAACCGAGACTATAAAACCTAGAGCCCAAAACCTGGTTCTATCCGCACGCGAATCTCTGCCATATTCCATGTAGCCCAATCTTGATGGTCGCTATGGTCACGCCATGCTACAGACATGCGGAACAACAACGGTTTTTCCCAGATAGTACAAATGTACCTCGAATGTAGTGCAACCGAATATGTCCAAAGCAGAGTTAGAAAATGAAACTGTTCTGGCTGTAGGGCGTTGACATTTTGGATCCAAGGCCAGTGTTTTACGAGCGGACTGCTTAAACTCAGTCTGACATTGTTGTAAGGAATCGGGGCAAGTGAATGGGTGTCTTTCAAACGTAGGTTCCTTGAGGGAGGTCCCGTCACCATCAGATTTTCCAGAGGAGGAGAAACACATGTTGGAGGAATTGAATTTCTCTCTTCTATCTGGGAAGTTAAATGGAGGGTGGGTGAGGCCAAAACCCTCTTCCTCTTGCTGCCAGGAGCAGCATTAAATCAGATTTCCAGTCGAGTGACTTTTTACATAGCTGCTCCTCAACGCCACCCACCTTTCTGGGCAAATGTTATCTTAAGAGATAGGGAAGGGAGAAGGCCCATATTTCTGTCTCGGATACTTGCATCAAGATGTTTTCCCCACTTTTATTTGCCAGCACCACTGCTGAAAAAATCTTGAAAGCCGCAAATTATTTTGGATCTCATGCTAACCTTATGGCCTGTCAGGACTCTATTTTTTTGTACTCCTGAGTGCACTTCGCATAATGGGAACCGATAAACCAATTCAGGCTTGAGAGGCATCCCCACATGAATAAGTTATTTTGCCCAATCGGGCCAATCGGCACTGCTCCAAAATATCTGCCCCTAGAGAGAATTTACCGGAGCAGAATCCCACAAAACCAGGGTATAGGTCAGACTGCAAAGTGATCAGTACTTGTACATATAAAATATAAATTCGAACAAAGGCATCAGCGTACACTACATTACTAAACCAAGTAGCAATCTACTCTAGCATGAATACAAAATCACAAACCTCCAATGCTAATTAATGACCACTCCAGTATCATTAAGCTAACCAAGAGTACTCCCCTACCAAATATGGAATAATTAACACATCCCATTTTAAATTTACAAGGTAATATTTGTAATCAATTTTTTCTAATCTATTGTCATTTGCATCCAGGGCACGCATTGGCGACGTGACTGTCATAACAATGGACTATATTATGTGATGGTGACGATTTGGTTGGACGCACGAGTGTCACTGGGCCTGAGGGCAAACTAGAAGGCTTCTTGCCAGAGTGAGCAAGTTTCCTTTGGGAGATTTCCAAGCGATTGATTGCTTGCTTTTCTCAGTAATTAGTTCTGGATGGTTACTTGTCTCCCTATGGGTCTAGACTGATCGTAGTTGGCTTGCCAATTCTGACGAGGAATCCCTCAACGTCTTCATTCCCTAAAAATCAATGTTTATACAGGTTTTTCTTTCAAGGGTAATTTATACACATTATCCGAATTTACTCGTATTTTTACTGGCATCGCTTCAGTATAAGACACGTGCTTTTAAAGCGACATCAAAATTCCATTTATGACAATGCCATGCTAAGTAGCCCGGACTAATGCGGACTTCCCACGAATGGAAACCAAATAATGCGGCGTTGAAATATGCTGGTCCGAAAAAAAAAAAGTTATAGCCCCTCATGGGGATTTATACCCTAATATTGCAATTGAGCACGTTTCGGATGGCCAAGTGTTGTCGAAAAGTCAGGCAAGTCGGCAACCGCGGCAACGGATCTCACCCTCCACGGAACATTAAGCTCCCAATCCATCCATCCATCCATACATCCAGTCTCCCCTTCTCTGGACCCCCTTTTTTTTATTCCTCCATGGTTTTTTTTTGATTCCATTTACATAAGGGGTCACACGACGAATGGGAGCCAGTTTTAGGACCCATGCCCAATTCACAACTTTGCGTCTCCCCCTGCAATCGCCTCCCCAACATGGATTCGCCCACCATTTCTTCCTTCTCTTTAATCGATTGCCTCTTCCACCATCCACCATAGCCCCATTCAACTCTCAAACTCTGTGAGAACCAGAAGTGAAATAGTACCTAAGTGTGTTTCAGCTAAAATTATGAACATCGAGCTCGCTCCACGCCCTGCGATTATACCATGATTTAAAATCCACTCTCAGTCATTTCGTTTGCACTTGTTCACATTCTCAGGCGGGGGTTTTCACTAGCCTTCCGCCATTACACACTAAGCAGAAGATAAAATTCAATGACAGGAGCACGCTCTGGGGAAGCCAGATTGGACCAAATGGCTGGAGTGAGGCGACTCAAAAAAAGTCCTAATGATTCCAGGTCATTCAGGAGGAAGAGCCGAAACTGGTGGCAAAACTAGGGACAGATGGAGCTTGGAGCGCGATACTGGTGGCATCTACGCAATTTTGAGTTAAAAAAACAGGAATCTTATACTTATTTCAAAATGTCTGTATGTTCCCGATGCAAATCAATACGGAGGCCTCGACATATGCCCCAGGGTGATCATTAGGGGTAGTTTTTAACAGGGAAGGTTTTTAACACATTGGACTTCCTCTGAGGTCACCCTTGGCCTCAGGAGGGAAAACGGCAGAAAAGCAGGCCTACCCTTTATTGCTACTCCATGAAAATGCAGTCATTACTCATTGGGTATTTCATAACCCGAGCAACGCCGGGTATCCTGCTAGTGATCCATAATATATTCTAAAAAGTTCCTGTAAAACGCTTGCAATAATTAAAAATGCTAATACCGAAGCAGTTTGGAGTAGGGGATATGGTGTCCGACTGCTAATCGGGAGGTCCTGGGATCAAATCCAGGGGCCGGCAACTCTGACCGTGGTTTTCTGTGGTTTCCCACGGTCCCACGTAATTAATAGGCCACAGCCGCTTCCTTCCGTCCCTATCATATCCCAAAAAGCGCAGTAAAATGAAAGCAAAGAGTTCCAGGCAAAACAAAACTTCCCCCCTAAAGAGCCGATAGGCTGATAACGGGGTATGAATTATGAATTATTAAAATGCTAATTTAAAAAATGATGTAATAGGTGATATCATAGAACAATATTTTGTCACTCCCGCATTTCCTTCCCTCTCTGGTCCTTTTATAAGGAAATGTGATGTTGACTGTAACTTGGAACATACCGTATATCAAATCTCTCAGCACGACACCAGAAACTTGATTCCCTCATCTTGTAAAAGGCTCTAACATGATTCTGAGCATCCTCTCAAGCTTCCGAGGCCTCTCCTAAAAACAATTTTATGACAGAGTGCGAACTGAATAGGACCACAGGAAGAAGTAAATAACAGCATCCCGGTGAAGAAATATGGGCGGAACCTGTCACTTTTTGTCTGTGAGCGGCAAAATCACCTCCAATTGACCTTTCCTGCCTCGGCTGCATTTTCCTAATTGACCCTACTTGAGCCTAGTAGAGGCTAGTAGAGACTTTAAAAAAAAGATGGTTGGACTGGGTGCAAAAATAAAACGCGAGACAATTAAGGAGACAGCCTTTCAGGCGTTTCACCACTACTCCTTTGAAAGGCACTAAAGCTTTTTCAGAACCACTCTCTGCATATTATCCGCGTACAGTACCTCAGTACAGTACGTGTTGACTTCGTTTTATAAAGGTGTCTAGATTGAGTTAGTGGGATTGGGATTAAGTTCCTCGGCAGACACGACCTGAACCGGGGTCGCGTTCCGTCCTATGCTATTTTTATGGTTTTGCCTTGGACAATACCCAGTGCTACTTTCGTAGAGCAATGACATTCTAACAAGTGGAGCTCTCATTTTATCCTCGTTTTGTTTCTAATACGCCATAGATTTTGAACGAATCGCAAGCAAGGGTATATGCAGCGTGCACAGAATCATAAAAAGGTGATGCATAATGAGCATAATTTACATTTGATTGTCATGGAAGCATTTTTATAGGTGCAGAAATAGTATTTGGACAAACTCAAGCAGTTTAGTGCCTCTGGATGCGATTGTCTGTAATAGCCAAAACCACAGCCGTTCAGCGATCATATATGAGGTACAAAGCTATTTGCGGTTTAAATTATTAGGTTATGCTCATCACGCGTGATGCGTTTTAAACTGAAAGGCTGTAAGGGCCAGTGACGGAAGCAGCGGTTCATAAAACCATAATTAAATATCGGAGATAGGTAATAAAATTACGAGCCATCCTCCAACGATTTAAAAAAACATAGAGATGACAGGAACTGAAACTCACAACAGCAAATTCCCATGGCACATCAAAATCTCAGCGGGCTTTAGTAAACAATAATAAATTGTTCATTACGGGATTCGATCCTTCAACCTTTCGGTTACTGGACCACTGCGCTACTTCGACATAAATTGTTCATTAAGTCTCATAAGATTATGAAGGCACCGAGATGTAAAAAAGTGACATTGTTATTGATGAATACATGAATGAATTTGTAGTAACAATTATTTGCAGCAAAAAAAAACTGTGACTTAATGGATATATGAATCCTCAAAAATCGCTTAACATATTCTGATCTGCAGTTTCCAGTATGTGAATAGGTGCGTTAAAAACTGCCACATTGCACACGCCTTTTATGAAAGACTGCCATTACCGATTACCGGTATGTAATATTCCAGCATCAAATGAATCCTCTGTGGTGCAGTGGGCACCGAATAAAAAGAAGTCCCCACCAAAATGGTTGGCAAATTCAAGGTGGGCGAAAGTGAATGGGGTGCAAATAATTCGATTAGCCACAGACTGCTTGGCTCCAGATCTCCCATAGTAACCGGGGCCAAAATTTTGCCAGAGAGAGTGCCTGCAGCCTCCGAGAGATGGACCGGGATTCAGCAGGCAACGCTTGTCTCCATCTGCCAGAGCCAGTCCAGACCAACTCTTCAACAATCCCATGGAAACAAGATGGGGAAGCTCTATCGATCACATTTTGTGCATGGATAGGAAAAAACAACAACAACAACCAAATAATCAAAGTTAGACTATAAGTATAATAGGTTTCTACCATTTTCTAGTTCTCACTTGTCTATTATCGATTTGGGTCTGGAAAAATAACTCGATAAATTTGGACTGGGCTGGATGAAAATGGGAGGGACAATTGGTGAATCATGCAAGCAAATCGGGACTGGATGAAGTTGGGACTGCATGCCGAAGTTTATCCAATGTTGGATAAACACACTATTTGTGTCCGTGAGACGCTTACGTCTCGACACAACTGGCTAGTACAAAATCGATTGGGTTCGAGGTTACTGAACTTTGCCGTCTGAACTACCTCTCTCCAGCCCCTGCGTTCCCCTGGCGAGAAAACACTTCTTCTGAGATGCTAGCCATGTGTGATTCCGTATAAATGGTGGCATCATTCAGGTAGATGGGGGTTGGAAGTCGTTTGCTATTATTATTGCATGCCCAGGGGTTTGAATACTTGGTTTACCAGGGAAAGGCGGGATGGGGATAATCCATATAGTGTAACCTGGGTTGCATGTAAACAGTGGGATTTATATGGAACTCCAGAGGTCAATAGTAGCCTACTGTACAGTACGTACAGTTCGTAGACGCGTAGATACTACAACATAATTGGACAAATTTTTTCGGGTGTATATGAGTTCAATGTTGGACATTAATCGTGTCATACTGTTTGCGACATTTTCTGAAGAGGCAGAAGTGCAAATCGAAGTGATAGAGTGTGAGCCAGCCGCCGGACACTTCCCCTACAATCTTATCTTATCGTCTGCCGGGGCGTTTTGCGTGAGGTGCTCACCTGAGAGCGCCATGAGACCTTTCACTGCGCTATTATGTGGCGACCCTACCGGACTACGCTGAACTTTATAGGTACAAAAGAGAAGCGCTACATTGGGAGACCCAACATGGTCGCCGGCGGCCGTGTTGGGCCCGCATGTAGCGGCTTCTCTTCTACCTTATTTCAGCGTAGTCCGGTAGGGTCGCCACATAATAGCGCAATGAAAAGCTGGCTCATGGCGCTCTCAAGTGAGCACCTCATGCAAAACGGGCCCGGCAGGCGATAAGAGGGAGTGTCCAGACCTTAGCATTCTAAGACCATGGTGTAGCCGTGCGAGTAAGAAGAGGTAGGCCGTGAGTGACGTCACCGGCTTCGGGCAATGGAGAAAAGGTTTGTCTCCAGCCAGTGACGTCACCCAAGGCCTACCATTTCTTACTAGCACGGCTCGCCCTCTATCACTTCGATTTGCACGTCTGCCGTAGCGGAAAATGTCGCCAGCAGTATGACGGAATTGATGTCCATCACTGTACAACGTATATTATCAAACATATTCTTCCTGAAACATTCAGGTTACATCTATAAGGAAAATTACGGAAAATTACATGGCTTCTGCACAGCATTGGATTAATTTATTATCGAGAAAAATGAAACAGGAACGTTTCTAAAGGTTCAACTGCCCCAACCTCCGGGATTCGATATCGGTTACGTAAAAGTTGCGAGTAAGCGTGCATGTAGGTTAGAGTACTGCAGCTTCCGATGCAAGTTTGATACATTACCGTGTTCAAATGTGGAGTGGTTCTATTGTGTGGTTCCCGTCCCCTCAATCGGTATCGCATTCCTAGCCTGATTCTATGGTCGATTCAGGTGACTGATATCAGGCATTCATTCCGGAACCTCGCTAATTCGCTAATTCGCTAATTCGCGTAATATTGTGAATCGTTGGGTGATTTTTCTGGAGTCTTCATACAACTGGGCCTCAGGACCTAATTGTAACAACGCAAATTAATGGAAAAATCTCCGGTAATGTGTGTGTATTCCAAAAAATTTCTTAATTTGTGTTAATACAACAAGGCCTAAAAAAGCCTTTAGCATACAGTCATAATTTACAACAAGATAGTTATTGGCAGAGGTGCTGATAAAACCCCTGATTGGAGCCAAGCAGTCGAACGTACGGTATGGTATATATCAAATAACACTGTGGTCCTGAAACACTTATTCGACATGCATGCTGACGAGAATAAGATTAATATTTGCAGGGACGACATATTGTAAATGAAAATTACCAAGCATAATCCCTGCCATGATGTTGAAACAGGAAATATTTCACAATCTTTATGCTAGTATATAACAATGATATGCATATAGGATTTTGCGAATGGAAATTCCGACGTAGGGTTTGGAGTCAGCTAACCTTCCATCCAGAATAATGCAAAGAAATTGAATATTTTAAATTCGAGAATACTCAATTATTATTGACCATGTGGAAACTCTAAGGTATGTAGGTTAGTGCGTAGCAGCATACAAGCCTCCTAAAACACGCCATCAATTTAGAATAGTAATAGTACGTATATCCAGTACTACGTTTTTGCCTCATTAGTCAATTCCTCCATCCACTTTCGGCAAGGTTACATAATGATGCATCATGTATTGCACATCTGCTAAATTTACACCTGAAAATGACTATGCACAATATGGGTAACGATGACACGAGTACGTTTGGTATGTATTTTATTCGTGTACACTACTTCGAAGGAGGCGAGCCGTCCTTGTAAGGTACACAGATATACTGAATACGAATGAGGAAGGAAGGGCATTTTTAAAAGTATGAAGTAAGGTCGATTCCAGTGTACTAACGTATTCTTCTGCCTGTCCAACCAGGGTAAGGCCATCAGCGATCCAGGAGCGGGATGCAGCAGTACCCTTACCTGCAGGAGATGAAAGAGCGCTTGCTACGGCATAATCGAGAAGCCAGTTTGTCCAACAACGACAGCAGCGAGATGACTACTATCCCAGGAGACTTGGCTGAAGCCACGGAAAAGGATGTGCTCGAGGTACAGGACACCCCCGTGGGAACAGTAGTAAAGGTAGCAAATGTTTAACACACACAGTGTCTGTCTGCATGGCCGCAATTTTCTCAGCTTTCTACCAGCTGATGGGCGCATATTTACACGCATTTTGTCACGCTCTAAAGTCCTAGAATAAACAATTTATAAAACACTGCATAATTCTGTAGCATGAGCACCACTCAGATTAACCTATAACATGCAGGCTTAAGGAAAAAAATTCAGCACACGCATGTGGTTGGTCTTAAACTTGAATTCTTTCTCAGGCCTCAAGGGTCACTTATTCATCTGATTTTCCACTGCCACATAAATTGGTTATGTCAGAATCAATATTGATATCTTATGCAAGAGGTTCAAATCATGGAAATGGCTGACAAGAAAGGCGCCCATCACACCTGGTTTTTCGCCTTCGCATCACAATTCACAGCTTTTACCAGTTGACAGTCTTGATAGACTGTCTACTGCCTCTCTTCGCTCTTGCTATCTTTTTTTCCTTTCACACTCCTTTTCCAGCTTCATGCATGAAAATTGCTAATAGGATTGATCTTGAGTCAGATCATCGACATTGCCCTCACCTATCATGGTTTCGTATCGGTCTAGACATCAAAGTGAATCTTTGAGGCCATCTATTATTGCCGAAACTCATCACGAAATGAACGGTCTTATGACACACGCACATGCACGCAACCGCATGAGAACCGGCCATTTTTCCGTTTATTGCGTAATTATGTCTATAGGGTGCGTAGACTGCGCCCTTTCAACCATATGTGTCAGTATTGCAGGTTACTAATATGAGGTCATGTCTGGTCGTTTCGTCGTGTGACACAATGCAAACTGCTTGGTGCCAAGCCTCATAATGACGTCGTTCTCAAATTTGCTAGCCTGCCAAGTGCTCTAGGCTTATTAGTACCCGTCACTGCCTGGGCCTTTATGCAGGTAGACGTAATGAAAATAGGTGCCTGGAGGGATTGTATGCATGTACTGTACAGTACAGCTTGCATTTTGCGAGGGGGGAAAATACACATCTGGTGGGTAAATTACTGGAAAGCTACAAAAATCTGGTCCTATCATACACGCAGCAGTCACTTAAGTGGATAGGGTATTCCGGGTTTATTTTCAGAGAAGGCTTAAGGCGTTACCAATATTGACGGACACAAATGCTATACCAATAGGCATACTGACAATATTAGCTGTTTTTACCATTTTTTTTACTTTACTCAACTGAATCACATGAATTCAATAGGTTATTTTGTATATTGTGTAATAACCCGTATTGTCGCTAAAATAACAATCCATTTTCAGAACGAGTATGTTGGTCGAGTCGCACTGTAGAAAACAGCTTCTTCTATTTTTGGATACAAGTTATTGTTATTTTATGATTAAAGGAGGTACCTACTGCTATATTAAAATACATAAAATGGCCACTTTTAGTATAAAGTTAGCAATTTCCACAAGTATCAGAATGACCTGTGACAACTACCAAAGTAAGCAAAGAGTTTAATGGTCTGCCATATTGCGAAGGCAATGTTAACAGTGACGAGTTGCTAATTTTGGCAAAAATAAACTTGCATCGTTGTATCTTTATATTTAACGGCGTAAAACCGCCAGGGCAATATCGAACATGAATGAACTATATAATTATCTGACGAAAAAACTACATGAGAACAACTTAAGCATGAAGTAAACGCATGAGCGTAATATATAAGGAATGAATAACGCACGTCGACGCATGTACACAAATTAGAGAGTGAATGCATGACATGGGTAAAAAAGTGTCTATAAATACACGGTTCAGACAGGGGGACACTGTTGAATTCGTGCAAGAAGGTATGAGTAAGCTCTAGTGTAGTGTTCATTTGCATAATAGCGATCGCGAGTAGAAAAGACTCCACCCAAAGCATGGGTTGGGGACAGGCTTGAGGCGCCAGTCGCCTGCATTATTTACTAAAGTTTCCCATTGGAAATCCAAGCTATGGGTGAGGAGGAGTGGTGGATAGGGAGGGGGTCGGTGAACCCACGCCCATAATTCTTTTGCATTTTTTAGTCCATAATGGCGCCGATATTGATTGAGGGTTAGCTTGAGTCAGAATTAAACGGCGACTCAGACCCAATCTGTATACACGAATAGTAAACAAAGTCATGGTGGGGGGGGTGGGACGCCTTCTTTTCAGTTGAACCCTGATGGATACGGATCACACACTTCCCCAGCTCACAAATCCTACAAATATCAAGACGCAGAAGATTTCGTCCACTATTACCCCAAGAATGCCAAGTAAGTTGCACGGATTTCAAACTTTGGTGATTGTGAGACGAGATGCGAACCATTTTCAGTTGGTCTAGTGTTTGAACCTGGCGCCATTCAGAGCACTCATGTAGAGATTGCGTTTCCTCATGGCGCTGGGGAAACGAGGATCAATAGCCGTCCGATCCCTGCTTGCCTATTTGTCTACTAGCCAAAAGGGAGGAAAATGGCCGCGCCCTGCCTGGCAGGGTTGCCAGACAATGTGGGAGTTTCACAGCATCCCGAGAGATGGGGATACGAGAGAGTCGAGTCTCTATATTCGCACTTCCCCAAAATGTCGATTTTCACGGTGTCATTGACTTCGGGGTTACGCTCCGAAATTACCCCCCCACATCCTTCGAAGCTTAGGAGCGTGCTCAAGCGGAAGCTCTCCAATCCGGCTTCCATCTGTAGACAGGGTCTGGTGTATTCAAAACAAAACTGGTCATCCTGAAAGAGGGGCCATTCACACTATTCGATCTAGTGGCACCGTTTGTAATGCGCAGTGCACGTTTTATGGTACATAAGACACAGTGCTAAACTCTTCAGTTATGGGCAATTACATCTGTCGTGGAGCGACAAACCACCGGAATATATTAAAAATGAAACACGATAAAAATTGGAGCAATATCCCCCCTTATTCACAGTGTGCTTGTTCAGCGTGGAATTTCATGTATGTATCACTGAACCAGAGATTAATAGACTGCTACCGTTCCTAGAGATGGCGAACATCAAAGACGGATGTGAAGTGTTCTTACTTTTCGCATGACAAACTATTTGATTATACTTCGCCCGAGCGTTAAAGGCAGTGCCAATTCACTGCCTCATCTAAATTACACATAGCATGTTGACAGTTTAACTTCGGCAGTACCACAGTAAACTAGCAAGTTTAGTTTTCTTTGTAAATACATATTTACATAGTACGACTCGAGCATGTACTATCGGGTTCAAATACTTTGGCCACTTTATCCTGGTCTTGAAGCAACCCTTCGCACATGCCCCACGGTGAGCAAGTGTGTCTGTGTGAATGGTTGCTTCAAGACCAGGATAAAGTGGCCAAAACAATTTGAGCCCCATAGTACAGTCTGCATCAAGGCATTCAGTGTACACTGACAGTGACATTGAGAACATTCTTTTGCATATGAAAAGCGGACTGCATTTTGCACTCACCATAGGATGACACGTATCTAAGTGAAATACGTGAAGAAACACCAATTTTGGCGTATACGATGGGAACTGAATCACAAGAACGAAAACATCCACGTTCAACCTTTTCCCAAATGGAGATTAATTCTAATGGAATGCCATGATTAATATTCAATTAGGTTCTGAGAGAGGATTGCCGCAACGTTTTTGTGACAGCCTAATGTGCAAACGGCCCTTATATGTAATTAGACGTTAGATCAGGGGTTGACAGATCATTTACACCTTGCCGAAAACAGGTATTTTGCACTAGCCCACTTGGCCAACTATAGCTGGTACCATGCATTGTACCGTTACGTCTATAGAGCATGTGACACTGATGGCAGGTGACCTCCAGCCAAAATGAGTTGCTGCATACTGATTGACAACAAGGACTAGTGTACGTGCTCTATCTAATTACGCTCGATAATTACGCCCTGTATATTCTAAAGAAACTTGATTCCCAATCATTTTTCCTGGACAATCGCAGCGGAACCGAGGTGCATGTCGCTGACACCACCCAGATGAGTTTGCAGATAAAAAAGAGGCATAATTACCGGTGTCGTATATCTGCCCTACATATCATACCTCCAAGATCCTGCAAATTCTGAGAATTGCAGAAATAGAGAGGAAGTGCCTAGATGGTTTCCATTCGGTGCTGTAATGAGACACCAGTTACTAAATGTTTCAAGGGCAGAGAGGCTCCAATATCTAGAACATTCGTTTTTATGGCAGTGCAGTGCTGCACACTGACTGCATCCTTAAAGATATTTAGTAGCGAGATTGTTCCCTATAGGCACGCAATGCGGTTTAAAATACTGCAACAGCATTTTGAAATATTTAAGAGTCACGTACAAGCAGAAATTGTAGTCATCATAACTATCCAACAATGCAAAATGAACAAACTGAACATCAGTGCCAAAATTTTGCCAATCTTTTCAATAAATAATTCAGTGTTATAGAAATATATGTATGGAAAATGGGATCCGGAGCAAATCCCTAAAAATACAGATCTCTAGAAAAAAAAGGGGTGGAGAAAGAGAAAAAAAAGGCAAGGATCGATCGGAAATCAATGCCCAGAGGAGAAAACTTGACAGTTGGCACCAAGTGGTGAGGACCAGAATTCCACTTGTGGCCTGGTGGTGCCACCAACTTCCCTTGCCAGGTCTCTCCTTTCCCATGCTTCCAATTCAGACAGATCCTGCTGCCTTTGCTTTTGCTGCAGACACCACTCGATTCCGGGGCTCAGGAGAATGGGATTCCAGCCAAACCACATTCAACGCTCAAAACTTTAGGGACTAGAATCAATAGGGAAATGCAATTGCAAAGTGGCAAAACTGATAGAAAAGTACACAGAAGCTCTGACTCAATTAGGTGGGGGTGTTCATAATCGGCTCATCAGTTATGTCACTTTGACTTCCCCAAGTTGCGTGAGACGACGGACCTCCCTAGGAGTGTGAATGATTAAGTAGGTAATAGTGCTGCACTCACGAGTGTAATTAATGAAAGGCTTTACAACTGCATCATATGTGAAGACTATGAATTATCCATTGCTTGCAATTTCTAAAGTGGAGTGGCTCAAGTTGACAATAGTTGTTGCAATTACATCATTTAGAATGTGGTTTTAGCCAGTTTATCATTGATAGCGATGTTGTGAGTTCATCTGCACCGGAAATAAAAAGTCCAATGTATGCGAATGAGAAGAACGTGCTTTGAGCAAGAATGGGAGTTAAACAGCTATTTATCGATTTTGAAGCTTCAGTGTAAGCCATAATCAAAATCGCATTAAAGGGAGAGTGCGTCCAGTTGCCAGCCTCTCTCACGCCGGAAGGATGTTCAGAACAAACTTGTTAGCTAAAGTGCTCATAGATCCGCCAATGGCTTCAAAATTAGTTGGCTAATACGCCGGTAGGTGTGCCATAGTTTGGTTTCTCTAGAGAGACATGTAGATGAAAAGACTGCTCCTGACAAATAGGCATTTTGTGGTTGAAAGTGACTCGCAGGTTAGCTAACTGTTCAGGATAAACTGAAGGTCGTTTGCAATGAGAGTGCAAGGCCCTTTGGATAAGAAGCGTGAAGGGTAGCCAACTATGTAGGATATAAGTTACTACAATGGCCTACTTCGGAAGCTGCTTATGGTAGCAACAGTTTCACTTGTAGTGCACAAGCACGCGAGAACAGGGGAGCTAAGGTATTTAGTTTATCCAAACAAGTTATTTTATTCGGTCCTTGCATAAGTTGTACTTGCACTAACAAGTAGGGCAAGTAAGCAACTGAGGCGTACAGTTTTCAACGAATGGTTACTGAAAAATCCCATTTTCATTTGAGAGTCAAGTCACACATTGATTGATACTGTAGCCTGCTGGCAACTTTTCAGACTTTTCTACCAGTTTCCTAGCAAACTCTAACTGAGACTAGTTGAGACTCCCTTTGACCACTTAACCGTAAGGGCCAACAGCAAGCAAGCCAATCTTGGTGGTCCATTTGACCGTTCTCGTGACAATTTCCAGCCAAGACTTTTGAGACTTTTTTTTCCGGCCACATATTTCTGATCCCGTATGGCGTATACAGACTGACCACAACCGCACACCATAATTTTCGAGCATTCAACGACCTCCTGCCAAGTAGAACCTCGGCACCACCTTAAGGACATGTTACCCCCCTGACGTATTCAATAATATGAAAGTGCAGGCGTGAAAAACCCAGGATGCTACACCCAACCTAGCCTTGAATTTGGAAAACCATTGCCAGTAATTGATGTCACGGCGAACGCAAAGAGCGGCACTGCTATTTTTTTATCCAAACTTTCTGGCACACACGATCTGGACGTCGCCTTTCTTTTTTTCTGGTTAGCCTTTCTTTCTGGTGAACCCGTCTAGTTGGTACAACCCGAAGTTCGATCCCGTTTGGTGGTAACTGACCTACTCCGTTGTTAGCTAGTGAACGGTGAATATTGTTTGGTGCGCGTTTGATTAATTCGGTAAGGATGCTGGTTTGCAGGTGGGTGGGGCGAGAGAGGCCAAAGATCCGGAGAGAAAGCGAGAGTTCCGGGAGTCTGTACCCTCCCCAGCCTCACCTCCCATCCCGCCCGAATCGTTACAAAACCCGGGCATAGCTGGTACTGGTGTGGTCCAATGGGGAGGCTGCGCGGAAGATCACGTGCCCATGGCTGCACTCTACGAACCCTACCCCACCTACCCCATACAACACCCCTGCATGCGGAGGCGGCAGCAGACAAGCTACATCTTGTCCCATCCCAACCGACACCGGACAAGTTCGTGCCTGACTGTCCGCCTTGTGTCCGACGGACGAGGGAGACACACGTCTAGTGATCTCCCATGGTGACCATAGTTTCAAATATTTCTTTTCTTCTGATTGTGTAGTGTTGCACCGACAGCACGTGCAATGATCTTCGCACACGCACGGTTTGGCAGTTTACATCACCTGTAAGTCCGGATAGTCAGGGTCATCCACTGTAACGGACATGTAGTTCATAGGGTATGGGTAATGGCGAGTTAAAAGCTAATATTTGCATAACAGGCAGTGGATATTACTGGTCGGTTCTAATGGGGAATACGTAATAATAATATGACGAGGACTTGGGTAATTCCTTTTTATTGCTGATTTTAAACGGAACTGTGCTGTCATAGTTACAGGCTAGTAGAGTTCGCCGGTTTCAGGTCACAAATTGGTTCCGTATCGTGTGATTCCACGGAATTTCCGTCATCGTTATCGCTCCAACGGTTGTCATTCAAATGACACAGACTAAGATAGGGTTCAGTAGAGCTATTTTGTTACGCATTATAATAGCTCATATTTCACTAATTTTCAAAAAAATCTTGGACGGCCATGTACCGGTTATGTACTGTATATGGAATCTCACTATTACAGATAAGCAAAAATAATGAAGATTTAAATTTTAGGTGCTGATTATTTTGCTGACAGGAAAAAATCTTAGCTTTCTCATGGTCATTTTCGAATAAATTGCTTACGTATCAAAAGAGAAATTCTAAGTATTGTTGCTACGAATCGGGAGGTGACAATTTCATCCATGCAAATCCCGTTTTTTGTATTGTGAAAAGGTGATGTAAACCTTATCGGCAAGGTCAAAGGTTGTCTGTGCGAAGAGTAAAAAAAAGAACCTAGAATTTCTAATGGGAACCTAATCCACTTCGCTTCTTGACGTACAAAGGGGTCTCCCCACCATTCTTTAGAAGTTCATGAATAAATTTAGAAGCAGCCAGACTGCGTCAATTAAAATTAAAAAAAGCCTTCACAACGATTAACAGTATATCAACATCCATTTGCAATATTCATGAGAGCAAGTTATAGTACAAATTATCTAGTTTACTTTAAAAATGAGGTTCTTATGAAATTCCCATTGCACTATGCCAGTACTGTATATCCCAAATAATATGAGGTAGGTATAGGTGCATTTTTCAACAAAATAGCTATTTCATGCCCTCCGATCCGGTAATCATAGGAAAAGGATGATGACGAATGTACCATGAACTCGGACGATACCCTAGTGACCGTGAGTATCACTTTTCCATTTGAGCTACAAAAACTAATCTTTTAAATCCTGAAGTATTAGCTCTCCTAAGAAAACATCAAAAATTGTTACTCCTGGATAACAGTAATCGATATGGGCAAATCCCTTGAGGCAGTAATTTTAGCTTCTCCCTCAGGGTTACTTCTCAGTTGTCTCTATATGATAGCCCATTTTACTGCAGTAACTTGTATATATTATTAATAGTCTAGAACTGATTTTTCCGGGAATTGAAACCATGCTATTGAGGTAATGACTGTCCTTAGAGGAATCCAGCTAAGTAGCTTTCGATTGATATATGTTACCGTTGGGATTTCAGTTGGAAATCAATTTAATCAAGCTCCACCACCTATTGTGGTCTAAGTGTCAGTTGCTCGCTCGTATTTCCGTAACAACACTTGCAAAAGTGCAGTGTATTCCCTCAGGAGGTACACACCCAAAAGGGGTGTTCATACTACCGTAGGTCTAATGCTACTTACATGTAATGACATGCGACATGACCACACAAGGATAGTACAGTGTTGGGCATATATCGAGGCATACTGGTAGCGACATTTTCCGAAGCGGCAGAAGAAGGAATCTAAGATAAGGATAGTGCAAGATTCATTCTTCTACCGCTTCGGAAAATGTCGCTAGCAGTATGCCTCGATTTATGTCCAACACTGTACAAGAATAAAGCTAGTATTTAGCGGGAGTATATTTTAATAATATAAAATGCTGAAACCAATCTACGATAACTCTGTCATGTCTCACACAGACTACTCTAATTACTATCCTAAAAATAATAATAATTTGTACCCCGTGCTAGGGCCATGGGCCCTCTTAGGGGGGGTGGGATACCACCATTTTTTATTATCTGGAACTCTTGCTTTCGTTTTTACTTCTCGTATATGGGGATGGGATAGGGACGGAAGGAAGCGGCTGTGGCCTATTTACTATCCTAATATTTGCCAACATGTCCGGAATTTGGGACCACCGCTGTGTAATAACGACCCGACGTCGCTCACCACATGATACCTGATTTATTCATATATTATGGCAGTATATGACCGCTATGTCCTCGACTATACTGAGATTTCTGTTGCATGCCACCGTCAACATTCTTTGGACAGAACCAACCTCGAACCTTTAAAAGAACATGGAAATCGTGACACAAATTTTTCCCAATATGTGACATTTCCACGAACGGCATTGGCCAAATAATACGCCTTTCATTTGAATCCGTTGGTAAATCTGAAGCGCACAAGGCCGCCGTCGGACTCTAAGACATATAGGCGCATATAGGGTTGAAAGTAGTCGTGGCGTAACATGTCCAAGACTTGACAAGGAAGGACAAGGAGCTGATGAAGCAGCAACTAGCTAAACCAGCAGATTTCTGTGGCCAGAGTGCTTTTGGTCACCCCTGGGAATATCGGAAGCTTACCTAAGCGGCTCAACATGGTAGGCGTTGGCCTATCCCCGAGTTTGCCAGAGGAAACAATGGGATGCATTGCAGCCATCGATTCCGCCCACCCGTCAAAAATGTACGAGCTTGGGTTACACAGCTTTCGTATATTCAGACAGGCGTCAAAATCTGCTGTGCTGTTCTTCTACCACAAGATTCCCATGCAATATGACAAGCCCAAATGTACCGTTCGACACTCTGGACTAACGGTGACATATATGTCACGCTAAATTTTGTAACTCCCGCGTTGAGTACTTTGCTAGACCACGCCCATGGCAAACTTGCGGGACAATCAAAATGTGGGCTGAAAAGTCTTTCAAAGCACGAAAATTCGAGACGGATTGAATCGAATTGATGCCCAGAAGGTAGAAGAAAGTGAGTTCTCAGCAGTAGCCACAGGGATGATCCATTAAATGATTTAACCAGTGGATCCATTTCCAGTCCAGGGGGTAAGGGGGGAAAGTATACTCTCGGAATTTCATGGGCTGGCAGTGTGACTACCCTTCGGAGTGCAAACAGTTTCAGTAGAAATAAACATCCGTCTAGGCCTGGAGCTAAAAGAATGCAAGTTCGCTCCTTCCAAACCCAGTGCAAATTACATCAATCGCTTGTTTGCTTAAACCCGGTCTCAGAAATTCCGACACTGTATTCATGGAAACTGTATTTTGTAGGATAAAATTAGCAATCTTTTATTTTGATAATCGATTCGGACTTTGCATATATTTTGACGAAGGTTTGGTCATGTCAGGATAAGTAGGCAGTTTCCATGCTATTTTTTTTTGCAAGCAGAAATATTGGTGGTAATTTAGTACTTTATGAAGGTTACTTTTCAACAAAATCTCGCGGCAGTCGAGGGGGTTCAGAGCGAAACAAATTTTATTGGGAGTTTCACGCGGAAAATTAGATCCGAATGCAAATTGATTGCAACGAATCGGCTACAAATCTCTTTTCCAGCGCCGGCAAAAAAAAATCAGGGAATCGTTCCAAAATGCAGTGTTATATAAATTTGCATGCGCTACCGAGGTCAATGAATTCCCGAGAAAGCGAGATTGTCCACAAAACTCAATAGAGCGAAAAATAAGGGCAGGTAAAAACAATAAAAGTAGCAGACTAGTTAGTACCGAGTCGGCTACATATGTAAATAAGCAAAAAGCATATAAACCTTGCATGTGGAAACCCCCCCATAATTAAATGTGGAAACTGGCGCAAAGAGCTGTTGCTAGGTCCAAATCACCAGAAATGTCTCGTAGGCAAAGATTTTCGTTTGATGCGAGCTTTTCTCGGTACGTGAAGAGAGGACCTAAAGAAGTTGAAAATCTCATTTCAAGGCGGTTGAGCATTCCTTCCTACGTCTTCTCCCTCCCCCCTATACAACTTCTTTTCCTCCTCCCCATTCTATCCTACCAACATAAAACGACACTCTGGAGGAAACGGGTCTGTACCTCCATCAAAGCTTTCAAAGCAACCAGACCAGTTCAAAAAACAGGGAAGATGCAAAAAGCCTTCCTTTATTCTTAAATCTTCAGAACTTCCCTAAGGAGATGATTACGTTCAAATTCGTAACCAACAAAAACATCACAATTAGGCTGAAAATAGGTAGAATAATAGTCTGATGCTTGCATAATGGAACGGTGGGTAGGGAAGTGGTATAAGCGCTTTACTAAGCCCAAGTACTAGTAAAGCTGCTTGAAGTATTCTTATGATAGAATCTAGGAAGGGGTTGTTTGAAAAAAATATTAAAAGCCTAGTCTGCGGAAGAGGATTAATACCCATAACTCTTTGTACAGGAGTGTAACAGCTGCTGCACAAAGGGCTGCGACATCAAAAGGCGGCGACTCCAGATTTTGCAATAAATATGTTTTCGCGCATATGTGCCTCAAAGGGTATTAATAATAATAATAATAATAATAATAATAATAATAATAATAATAATAATATAATTCATACCCCGTTATCAGCCAGCGCTCTTTAGGGTGGAACTCTTCGTTTTGTTTTTACTGCACTTTTTGGGATAAGATAGGAAAGGAAGGAGGCGGCTGTGGCCTATTAGCTTAGGAAACAACCCCGGAATTCTCCTGGAGGAACGGTGGGAAACCGCAGAAAACCACGGTTAGAGTTGCCGGCACCGGGATTCGAACCCAGGACCTCCCGATTAGCAGTCGGATACCATATCCCCTCCGCCACCACTGCTTCGGTGCCTCAAAAGGGTATTTGATAAATATAATTAGTCTGCGATTCGTGCCATAACATTTTTCTATCAACTCAACTTCATACGTGTTCGCGTGACTTTTTCGTCTGGTGCGGACATGTGGTTTGAGCGTATAATGAAGGACACTTATAATCAAAAGCATGTAGCCGACTTTCAAATAACTGGAGCCAGTCCTCCGTATACATGATGGGCGTCAAACAGAGACAACTGAATGCGGTAACCTTATTTGAAAAATAGGCTGACTCTAGCCTGATCGCATGCATGACATGGTAGTCAGGGTGGGTTAGAGCCAGTTGGCGGCAGGTGGACATAGGTGTGACACTACTCCACGACAGATAACAAGTGGCAAACCGGATAACGAGGATCAATCTGCGCCTGTCATCTTGCCCACCAACATACTGCCTACTGATGAAAAAACGACGGATTTGAAGAAGGAGAAGGAGGCGGACAAGGAGAAGGAGTCCAATATGGGCATGAACGGAATGAACGTGTCCACGGTTGAGAAGGAGGAAAAATCGAACGAGGACACTGCAACATTACCAATCGACAAGAAGCATGTGTCCATAACCGTTTTGGACAAAAAAGGCGGTAAAGACGGGGATGACAAGAAGAAAGCCAAAGACAAGGAGGCCAAAGAGGACAAAGATCCTCCAAGGAAGTGAGTATTTTGGGTACTCTGTCCTGTCAGTATTAAATGACCAGAGGTCGATGGACTGGCCCAACCACTCTTTCTATTTCTGCACAAGGTGGATAAGTGATGGTAACGCATGAGTGCTCAGACAGACGAATAGTTGCGTTTGTCGGAATGGCCAAAATGCTCTCTGGCGATTTCCACATCTATTCTGCTGTCAAGGTGCGTTGCCGCAGATTCATGCCTTATTCGCTCTCCCGGTACTCGATCAATTGACTGTCGCCTTTTTAGGCCAGGGCCTATTCACAAAAGAATCATTTCCTACCCATTTTTTTGATTCATAGCCTACCTCCACCCAATATTGAAAATTGAATTTTTTTTTGACACCCTACATTGGCAACCGAAACGGCACGTTGACACCCCTGAACAAGCACACCCTGAACCTAATATTGACTCGTTTTTTGCTACTAGCCACTTGGTATTAACTCGTTTTTCCATCTAACGCCTAGGGGACTCCCAGTCCACAGTGGAAAATATCGTTAAAGCATTATATATCGACCATCGCAATCGTATTTGTCTGTCAAAAGGGATGCTTTCAACCTGCAGTAATTACTGTGGACCAAGCACTTTTCTTCGGTGTGAGCCTGTTAGGTGAGGTAGTTTAGATCCCCGAGCTGCCGGTGGCTAATTACTGCCCACAGTTGGGGGAAGCCAGCAACGCCTACCTTCGTGTTTGTTTTTACATTTTAATGTGGTGGCATTATAGGATGGACCTGACGCTCAACGCGGTAAGGATGATTGCCATGTAAGTGAAATTAGGATTATTCCGGCAGGTACACCCATAATAGAGCACTACAAATTCGATGAGTACTGTTATGGAACAAGTGGTGCTGGAGTTCTGGTTTCAAGCGTTGGAAAATGCAGGCAATTTTCATGCTTACAGTGCGTCGAAAAATTCCGGGATGAACATTCTTTATTGTTATTCTCTCACTTCTGCAGCGGGTTCTGTCGATATGTCGCTCGCTTTCGAGTGGAATAATACTGTACAGTATGTGCGAGTATGTGCCCCTATCCGAACCAAAATCTCATGAATTGATGAGAGGCTTTCCATATAACATTCCAGGCAAGCCACAACAGTACTGTGTCATGCCAATATAATTACGATATATACTTGACGAAATTTTGCATAGCCCTGTACAGTACCGCGCTGACTTCAAATTTAGAGAGTTATAAACACATTTTTTGGCTGTAACGTCACAGGGCAATTTTTTCCGTAAGGTATAATTTTGCTACCCTCCACTGCCTAATGACAATGACAGAAATTGAAAGTAACTTACAGTATTCATGCTCTGCTTGGAGTTGATAGACCTCTCATACAGTACGCTGCATTTTAAAGGAAATAATGAAGCAGCTTATTTTGCATAGCTACTACTCCATCAGCAATACCTAATCAACATACAGATTTCAATATACAAGTCCCATATTAAACTAGTAAAATTTTGATTTGAACCCGAACAAAAAATCTCTGGAAAATTAATATGTATTTAAATTCTTGCGCCACTTCCAACTTGTTATTGATTACGTTACATGAGCTTCTAGCTGCTACATATCTATTTCTCCAATTTCCGGCCAAAATATCCCTATCTCAAAGGTCACCTATATGGGGGGCAGCCGGAAAAAGGAATGTCTAGTAGGCAAGTGCATCCTTCCTGGTAAGCACAGACTATGCATCCCCAGCATCCAGACCTGGACCAGCAGGGAGCAGCAAACCCTGGCTATACCCCCGAAAAGCAGACACGATCAATACCCCGCACCCTCTGGGAGGGCATCCACCTCCGACTCGGATTCAGCGCAGCTTCACATCTCTCACCTCTCTCCAAAATACCCTCTCTACCCTACCCTCCTTCCTACTGACTACACCTCAACTATTGCTGACACCACACTTCATTCCTCTACTCATAAGCCACTTTGTAGATCACATTATGTCGATCCTGTGGATATACATGAGAGAAACTTTTTGTTGGCAAATCGACACCGTTTTACCATAGAATTATATGGAAAGCACCATGAGGTATGCAGAACTGAGCAGTTGACAAAATATGACAATAATTTTTTTTTTCTGAGGATGTGCTTATGGTTGCTACATATTAACGAGGATGTTAGTCAGAATAATGGTTCATGATGAAAATAGGGAGGGGAAAATGTGAAAAGCCAATAAACTGCAGACTTTGGTTGTTTCCAGCACCTGCATTGGATGCAGGAGCTAGGTTCAATATGGTTGGCGTGCCCCGGGATTTATAGCCAGATCCATTGCAGGCCTATCGCGACAAATGAAAACCACATTGTTGTGCTCCAATGAGAAATGACCATATATCCATCATGGGCAAGGTTCAAGATTACAATTTTGGGACTGATCAGCTCGCATCTCGTCTAACTTTTTTACACCCTTTAAAAAAAACACAGAACAAAAATTCAGAAAAGAAGGGATACCATTAATCTTCCTTTTTCTTCCCTTAGGACATCCCTATTTATCATAACGAGCGCCTTGTATGCCAAACTGGTGGTCGTCATCTGCATCGCCTATGTCATATCCGAAGTGGTTACTCACAATGTTCCTCTGCATTATTATGAGGTGAGTCGGCGAATCTCGTCCATTATTTGTATGTTTTTCCCTCCCGACATCTCCCCTCGCTCCATCGCACAAGTTATACACCAATCCCAGCCTCGAAATGCATAAATGCGTTTATTGCTTCCCATCCTCTCCTGCGACCTCCCGATCATCCATCATCCTGTTTGGAACCACTTTTTTTTTTTGCTGTTCCCAAAAGTTGCGGTTAAGGATTTGGCCAGGAAAATCCTAGATTTGTCTCTCCTTGTCAACTGGATAGATGCTACTGGAAGCGGAAGGACCTAGATTTTCAGCTGTATTTGCAACTATAGCCATGTATTTCATAACCGTTTCATAACCAGATCAAACGATGTGATTTCAGGCTTCCATTCGACTGACTGGACTAATTTGATAATATTACGTGATGAACATTTGCAAACGGTCATGCCCTATCGATTTGGCCAAAAACCTGTCTCAATCACGTTTTACAAAATTAATATAGAAGTTCATGGGTAGTTGCTCTCTCAAATTACTAATCAGATCAAGTGGCTTATAAATTGATACCAGGTTGACTTCTGGGCATCCTATCATCAGAAGTGCTGTCGGCATGTCCATGAAATGAAATCTTTATTATGACCAGATCGATCAGTAGATTGGAACCCTGTAGGACGGCTGTTTACTCCTAATTATTGAGAAAAGTGTGCTGAGAGGAACGGCAGAGCAGGAGGTACACTGTACAGTCCTGTAAGCGAAAGAACGATCTGACGTCACACCAGCAGTGTCTTCTGAGCATGCGCATGCTTGCAGAGCGATTCGGGAATATGATAGGAGGATGCAGGTGGAGGCGGAACTGAACGTGACGTCAGATCATTCTTTGATCTAACGGACTTGAGGAAATCTGATATACGTAATGTCCAGTTGAAAAGGAGAGTCCTATAGGTGTAGCAACTCTTACTAAAACGAATCCTTTGACGTTCCAGGGCTTCTTCACTTATTTGTATGGAGCGAGTATCTTGTTTCTGCTGTATGTCTTCTGCTACCTGCTGCAGGAGACCAGCAGGAAGGGCAAGAAGAAGGCACAAAAATCAAACAAATCCAACATATTCCAGGTACAGGTTTTCAACTAGCTGGGGGGGGGTTATCCGCTTCTTGAACAAATTGTAAAAAAAAGGAAGGAGACGCCAATCACATCTGAACCAGCATGCATATCAAGTCCATTCAATGGATAAAAACCGGAATTCTGAAAGTCAGGCTTAATTAGTAGTTTCCTGATTTAGTAGAAACAAGTAGCATGTTGCATGGGGATTGGTTTGGGGGCTTACTAACTGGCCTTTTTAAAAAACTACACTTTCCACGCTCCTGGGTTTGAAGGGAGAGTGGAGTGTTTGTTGTTTGATTGGCGTGGATCTTGTTTTGGCTGCTCCCACCGGAACGACAACTTGCAATGAGTTGTTCACCTGTTCTGCACACCCACGTGATTATTATTACCGCTTTTACTACATTAGGAGGGCCACCATAGCGGCCAGTACAATGTGAGCGAGTATGAACGCCAAGTTGACGATGAGCAAGAAGAGGTGAGTCTGGTTTATTGGGTGCACAGAGTTGGATGCAGCCAGGGAGCGATGATGCTTCATTCGATCAAAATCCTTCATCACTGTCCTTATGTTGTAATCTTCTTGGATCATCAGAATTTAGTGACCAGATATCATAATACCGCCTCAAATTGTAATTACTTTTGTAGTACTAGTAGTGATTCAACAGTGAGCTGAATGACGTTTGTTAATAATTTTAACTAATGCTCTAAATTGCATATTAATTTTAAAAAACGAGAAGGTGACATAAGGGCAGTGAAAAAAGCTCGTAGTCGCATTTGTGATAAATTGGGCCTACGCTGTAACTTTTCAATCGAGCTACTTATTACATGACTGAGCAGCATATCACACTCTGCACCACTGTACACAGTAGTCGCTTCGAAGATAATTTCTTATAATTTCATAGCCTACAGCCACGTGAAATTCCGCCGCATTATCATAATAATTCTCATTCGTATGGGGGTACCGTAAAGTAATGGGCTGGGAATAGCTCCAGCCTGCATTATTTATGATTCAGGTCATTTTGCACTTGAATCTTGTCTCATTACATGTAATTCACGAACATTGCAGCTTGGATGATGACGCAAACGTGGCCATTACTAAGTCCTGCTGTTCAATGTTACAACCCACTCTTTCCATCTAACCACCTATCAAGCTCTCTTACATTTGTTGCAGTAGTGTACCTCACATTCTCATACGTTGTATAACACCTGTTCTCTGTTGAGTAGGTCCCAGTGCATTTTATGTAACGCAAAAACAATAACACTTGGAGCATGGTCGTAATGTTTGACACTCCCCCACATCCCCGCCTTACTTCCCGGGGAACAATGTGACTAATTTGCGCATCGCTGCTTTCTGCAACCGATTCCTGTAATTACCGAAGGCATGTTTCAGCAATACTGCTACATTATACAGGGAGATTCAGGCTAAACTCCCCCATCAGATAATGAGGCAATGGCTAATGCAGATTATGCACGTGTCATGTGCATTAAAATTAATCGATGATTAGGGCTAACGTTTCATATAAAATTCAATGAGGTAGGTTTGCATGACCTAGATTCGCAATATTAATTTTCAAAGTTTAACCTCATTATACAGATAAAAGAGTTTAGCGATCACCTTGCAATAATTGTCCAAAGTACGTATTTTTGGCTGAATTGTCGCACATTACATCACACGCACTTGATGTAGCATGTGACAGAATTGCAGTAGTCGCTGAAGCAAGTCTACCAGTATGAAGTAGACCTACATTATAAATTTAATTGATATTATGCTTGATATACATTGAGCAAAGTTCTGAACCAGCTATGCTATGCCTATGAATTGGTGTTAGACTATAGATTTTGCACTTATCTTGTAAATATGTAGTCAGTTTACTAACATTAAGACACAAGAAAAAAATTTAATGCAATGATTCAAATAACAGCGGTCAGTTGCTCAGATGCGAATAGCAGTTGACCAATAGTGAGCTAAAAAGAGTCCAAAAGGAAATATGCGTGGATTATTTCCATTTTAGCAGAGCATGCTGCGAAACATCCGCAAGAACGGCAAGGATGTGAACCTGAATGACGGGGGCAGTCCTACACAGGACAAATTGAATGCCAGTGATCATAAGCCAAAGAAGAGCAAAACCAGTGAGAATGAATTCAGCCATGGCAGCTTCTTTCTTCGCATCGGAGCCATCGGTGAGTAACGATGGAAGCGAGCATCACCCGCACTTCTCCACGCGAGTCACCGGATTTACATATTTTCATGGCGAGAGATTCCTTACTCACAAGTTGGCACTTGTAATGCCAGTATACCATCACTGAATAAGAATACCCTTATTTGTTTCATTGTCGGTCGTCTCAGATGACATGGGTCATGTGTGTCGCAAGGAAGCGGTCGTTTTGTCCTGGGTCATTGCACAAACATATAGGTTTGATTCTAGTGCAAATTTTCGAAATATTTAACCTTTATAAACACCAAATTGTGAAATGATCCATAAGTATATACAATTCCTGGCTCATTTACTAAGTCTAGAGTCACAATTAATGACTCGTGCGCGTGGTCACTGTTGAATTTAGTAGTACGAATTTGAATGACGCCATATGACAAAATTTGGAATTCAATGTATGGAACGATTTGTCAAGAGAAAATGACCCTGAGAGAATATTGCAACAAATAGCGTCCGCTTACTTGCGTGGAGGACTGTACAGGTGAATAAAATCAATTTGATGGAGTTAGATAAATTCAACATCAAGATTGTGGAATAAGAGACAGGGCTTTGTGTCGGACGGAATTCTTCGTGGTCACTAACTGACCTGTGATTCCAACACAAAGCAACTGTTTCATGCGTCGTGTTCATATCGTGACGTAGTTTATGCATGATGAAAACAGCGTAAATCACTCTATCCTGTCGCACACTCTTCACCTTTGCCAAAGCTTCCATGACACCTAATCGTGTGTTAGAAGAGTAGTGAGCTATTTTTGTCATTGTTACTGACTAATTCCAAAATCTCGTATAATGCTGTTCTTGCCTTTTGCGAATTTGGACCAGAGGTTGCAGCCACAGGTAAACATTTCTTTTAGATATTTTAAAAAGTACAATGTGAATTTTCCACTTCCTGTGAAACTTAACAGCTGACATTGCGACACTCAATGATAGAACAACAGTTCTTTGCCTACATCTTTTGTGTTTGTGAATAAATCTTCTGTAGAGTCTATTATACATTACACGTACCTGTTCATGTCAAGTAGTTTTTCATATTTTCCTCACAGCACTATTTCTCATCACATACAAAACAAGAAATAAAACTTGAGATACAAAGTAGACACACCCCATGTTAGTCAAATGTCAAATTTGCATGTGACACTGAACAGCTCATGTTTGTATGTCTTGTACAATTACGTATAGCAATAAAGGTTTGCCGAATAGGGAATAATATCACACTTTGCTGCCAAAGGTAGATCGCTTGGCAATTACCCACTAAAACTATAGGTCCATATGGCTTATGCGATGCTTTCAATCCACAAATTTCTTCCATACTGCTTTGGTAGCACCATACCCAACCCTTTGACTGACCACCTTCGTGTCTCCTGAACACATTGTATTCAGGTACTCTTGTAAGTAATGGATGATCAATGTTCAATCAAATATTCAGTGGGTGGTCAATCAAGAGGTACGGGTTGATTGGCATTTGGTACGCACCATCCAGATAAAGAATTTCCCGTTTGGTAGCGTGATATGATCCACAACTTGATTTGCTGCATGTGCCAGACAGAGGCTGGGATGATTGCATCAATTGTTGGGGAGATGGAAGCTACGTGTGTTTTGAATGCAGGTGTGCAGCAGGTCAATGAAAAGGGGAGGGTCCCGTATGCCCCAACAGAACAAGTACTGCACTAGGTGCACTATTATTTGAACCGAGCCAAAAAAGTAGCCTTGGACCCTATGACCTGCAGCTCTCTTTGTCTGTGGGCTACGGGTCCTGTTTGACAAGCCCAGCCTCAGCAGGCTCTCTTTTGTGCATCTTCGAAGAAGCTGGCCTGCAGTAGTTGATATTTTTTTGTGCATCGGCATGGATGCCGTCCCCGCATGTGTTGCTCACCGGGACCCATCACTTGCAGCCTTTGGTTTGGGGACCATGATCTACAACGGACTGGAGTTTGGCGCCTTTTTTGAAATTCCATTCGACTCCCCATGCTACCAAATCCTGAGGGGCGTCAATCCACTTCTGCAAATGGTATTCACCTTCATGCAGATGTATTTCATCTTTATGAACTCCAGGGTGAGTGCTTCTCTATCTGAGCCTGACCACGCCCTTCTGGCTTTTGCGATTATCAAGAAGACAACAGTGTTAAAACAACATATTCATTGCCTTGCAGCTCAACATCCACAAGTTTAAAGTGATTGCCCGCTTTGGCCTGATGCACGTGGTGGCAACCAACATTTGTGTATGGATACGAACCCTGGTTCGCGAGAGTCTCAAGGAGATCACAGACTACAGGTTGCGTCATGGAGAAGGTGTCTCGGAGGACTTCATGATATTGGGTACGTGTCTCCTTCTGAGTAGGAAGCGACTTTTCCTATTATTATTTTTTCAAATGCGCGTCGTAGCCCTCCTTGCACTGTACATCATCCGTCCCAAATTGCGTACATGTTGCCATGTACTTCAGAATGACTTCTAGCCCTCTGGAGAAGAAAAATGCTGTCAACAATATGGTCGTTCCACACGCAAAATGGCATAATACCTCTAATGGAAGTGTACGAGTCCCTGAGAGAGCATCTCCAGGAGGCAGTCAATTTTCCAAGTAACCCCACATAAAAAGATATATTGCCGACCGAAAGGTGTTCCCAAGTTTTCCGTGACATCGTACTATACAGTCATGTACTCCTTCACGAACAATAGTAATTTGAGTACCGGTGACATGAATGTGACGTGACTCAATCAAGATGTATGAATCTCAGCTATGGCGCTACAAAAGATTTCTTCCTAATCTGCTAAGCACTGCACACTTACTTTCTTTCCTACATGTCTGCTAAAACTGTCACCCCTGCACATGATCCCTTGTACTATTATTTACACTGAAGAGGGTTTGCGGCTCCTTTCGATGCGGAGAGGCGCTGAGAACGGCTGGAGGAACCCCAGCAGCACTAGCACCACGGCTGCCAGCGTCTTGGGCGCCACCACCCCACCGGCCATGGTTACCTCGACGACCACCACTGGCATCGTCAGCACTGCACCCACTACCACCACCAGCACTTCCACCAGCACCACCACCACCACAACCACCACCACCACAACCACTCCTCCTCCTCCTACCACCACAACCACTGGTCCAACGTCTTCCACTACTTCTCCCACCACCCCCCTGGGCTTCCTTTTCATGGACGAGGATTTCATGGGCCCAATGTTCAACTGGTCCGATCGTGGTGGGTGCGGCAGTCGCGACTACATCCTTTGCTACTCCTTCCATAACCCGGGCTTTTGCACGTTTCTTCCCCCTTTTAATGTAGTGTGAATGGGTCAAATGAAAGCTTCATTGTCACATGTTATGCTCCCCGCCATGTTGTATATGAAGTCAGGCCTGATACCTCTCCCGATATGGATTTGTAAAGATGCTGCCGGCAGTCAAGTGGACAGTATGCACTGAAGACGTATTAGGCCTAACTCCAACCCCTGCCTCCTACATAGAGTATACATATGTCTCTTTTACCTTATTTTACTTGCGTTATTATAAGCTTGGTTGACATATCCTGCCTATTTATTCCTGGGCTCGCGAAACTAACGACATATACAGCACAACACAGGATGTTGTATTACGGACCTAAAAAAACAATGGTTGGTCAGAAAACTGTGCTTAATGCCCTAGGTTCATTTCTTACGTAAATAGATTCGTTTTCATTGCCTTTTGCAAGGGGGTAGTCACTTCGGAGAGCCGGTGTATACACCCTCACTGGTAAGCCGCGGAGAGCAGGGCAAAATGCGCCTTTGTTTCTCATCACTCCTCATCATATGACGTAGTTTGCCTTTGGCGGCCTCCTCGGCCCATCCCGGCCCTCCGCGACTCTCCTCGGCTCTCCCGGCTCACCAACATGCTCATCAGTGAGTACACACCGGCTCACCCGGTCTTACTGGCTCACCGATGCCGCAGAGAGCGGGGAGAGCCAAGGATTGTCGGAGAGAGCCGCGGAGGGCCGCGGAGAGCCGCGCCGCAATTCAAGAGAGCCGATGTAGGCTGCACTTTTTTGAGGAGTGACTACGCCCTTTTTTTTTCTTTCAACAGCCATTACTGGCGTAGAGGGCCTACTTCGATCGCGCGACCTGGCCTCGCACTCTTTTTCAAGGATTATAATATTACCTTCCTGAAACATTTTTGAATTAAATTTCTCTTGAATTATATACTCGTACAGAAGAGTTATCTTCCCTTGAAATATGAAAGAGCCAATCAATTATGAGCACAAATGCTGGAAAACCACAGCACTGGTCAATATGGAGTAGGTGAGATGGGTGCTAGAGAACAAAATAAGACTAGTGAGACCAAGCTCTTGGTGAGACGCAAAATTCTGCAGGGCATTAGTAGCCGACGTACACTCTTCATAATGGGTGCAGCTAGTCAGTACCACATCACTGGACTGCACTGACTAGTAGTGTATTCATCAGTGATACTGCCTAAAATCCGACAGTGAATAGAGTACATTTAAATCCTAGACGGACATACAAAGATTGTCAAAATATTGCTCTTCTTTCTGACCACCCCGTCACTTGAGTGTGCTGTAGTACTTACAGCATAAATTGAAAAGAGGAACATCACAAGCCAGGTTGTCAGGATATGTCTAATCATGTCATTTCCATGCTATGGATCAGTCTTGTCGTATTTATCGCTGTATGTTACAATAATTTCTCCTATAAAATGAATGTGTATGACCAAGCAACCACGTCAACTCCTACCCCTGTGTCAATTAAAAACGCATGGACATTGGACCGACATTCAGAAATGCATCAGTACAAGTATGGTAGTTGCTGCCATGGGAAAAGTAGCCACGCATGTCCTGATTCTACTCACTCCTCATCGTTTACGAGCGATTTGCCTGTCGGCATGAATAACCCCGTCGATCAGTGTTATAACGGTGTCGTGATGACCTCTCCTAATAGCAATAACCCCCTGCAGTGTTGCGTCACGATTCTCACGCTCAACTCTTGATTAATGCTGCACTAATGTTTATCCTCCCAACAGCAGAAGACGACTACTCTGACAGACCGGGTTTTCCCTCAAAGAGAGAAGGTTTGTGGTCACAAATATTCGCTTCATTAATGAGCTGCTGTAGATAGGGTGTTGGAATGCAGTTACCTAACGGGTTTTTGGCGGATTATAAATGGTAGATAAAACCCAGCGCATCCCAATCCCCTGCCCCCCAAAAACTGCCCGGAAACTTGCGACGGTAACGATAACGAACCAATAGAAGAGGCATGTGCGTGTACCGTATCAATGGGTACAACTGACTGTTACTTTTAAATTACAGCTCAAGTACAGCAATCAGACTTCAAATACTCATTTCTGAAATGTTGAATTTGCAGCTCCTATCCTGCCAACCTTAGCACCCAGCTTTGTACAGAACAGCAGCATGTCGCCTATTAACCCTTCCACCTGGGACTTGGTCACCAACTACACCTGCGGGAGGGTCAACATCATGGGCACCATTGTGACTGATTCAGCACCCTACCTGTACCCATTCATCATTGAGTACAGCCTGATTGGAGCTGCTGTGGTGTACGTCATCTGGGCTCACATCGGACGCAACCCCAGGTACTGTACTGTACAGTACATGTCTGAGAACCATGGATGATACAGCTTCTACTTGCTACATTGTCTACTACTGTTGTACTTAAAATTCCGTCACGATTTTTTTACGCAGGTACATCGACGATGACGAACATGGACTGTTCAGGCGCCCAGCCACCCGAGTTGACTGTATCGGTGCCAGCAAGGGCCTCTTCTTCGGTCTCCTCCTCCTGGTTGCATCCTTGATCTGCCTGATCCTCTTCTTCGTGCTGGTGACTCACAAGGAGCTGAGCTTGCTCGCCATCTACCTAGCTGACGTGTCCCACTGCGTGGTCATGTTCCTCAGCCTCCTGGCCATGATCATAGGATTTTTCCGGATTCAGTCCCTCAAGTTCCATTCAGAGCACCGCAACCCTCTGGGCGACCTCCTCCTGCGTATCTCTGCATTTGGCCTCTTCGTGTACGCCGTGTTCAGTGTGATCGCAGGAACCTTGGCCGCTTTCACCCATGAGCCAAATCTGCTGGTCATGGTCACTGGCATTCTCAGCGTCGTCCAAGTATGACACCATTTTAATTATCTAATCTCAAACAGATATTTTTGTTCAGGAGGTTTAATAGTGATTTCTATCTAGGTGGTGATACAAATGCTCTTCATTGCTGATGTGTCCCGAAGGCGCGTGCACTTGCCAGAACATGATCGTACCAAGCCCGGAAGACAGGTGGTCACCTTCCTGCTCATTTGCAACCTGACCATGTGGATCATCTACACCTTTGAAATGCAGAAGGTTGAGGCTAACCCTGTGCAGGTGAGTTGATGACCATTTTCAGGAAAAATGACAACAGACCACCATTAACAATATCGCCTTTCAGCTGGACTTCTACGGCTTCATGGCCTGGGCTCTAGTTCAACGACTGACCCTGCCTCTATGCATTTTCCATCGATTCCACTCCTCCGTCACCTTCGCCGAGATCTGGAAGAACAGCTACAAGGCTCGTATCGAATGAGTGGATGTCCGACGGAAGAAGAAGCTGATCATGATACCGAGACCCCCTCCTCTACCCCCTCCCCTCTTCCTTCCCAAAGCCCCCCCTCTAAAAAACATCGCAAAGTAACTACTACTACGATCGAGCACTTGCATGCCCTGATCTCTCACCTGCATAAAATAAGAGCAAGCATCTACTCTCGGTGGCACACAACGCAAGTGCTTATACCGAATGAGTACGCGTCATGTCATGGGCGCAGTGTGGGCACGACAGGACTGGGCTTTTTAGTCGCACTTTTTCAGGTTCAAGGATTTTACCTTGCTTACCCTCTTTTGAATGAGTTGCAATGCTTCCTAGAGTCGCTCATGCAATTTGACCACTGGAAGGATCTTTTAAAACAATGAAATCACAGGACATTTGAGACAACTAGTGTATGTCGTGTAGGGCCTGCCCTTCTCTCCTGTAGTCTCAAGAAGATAGAAAAAAACGAGGACAAAAAAAAAGCTTCGCAATGAGCTTTGAATATTAATGTCCCCTCCCCTCTTCGATGAATGTGTGTACAGTGCACATGCCCATGCCGTTGGCATGATTGTGTATGTTTGTCGTCTCGTATGGTCTTGTCTGTCAGTCACTTCAATTTGCTTATCTGGTCACGAAAAAAAGGACACTTGCCACATTATGAGAAAATGCTAGAGCGGAGTGCAGTGCATAACACTAATCCCCTTTGCCCTCACCCCCAAAAAAGCAACAGTGTGTTTGTGCCAATTTACTAGAGGACCATGTTATTATGCAAATTGAAGTTTTAGTGTTGTACTTTGGCTCTTCAGCAGAGTACGAGCGAGTAAGAGGTTCAACATACCTCAGATCTGATGTACCTTTTGTTGCTCAATAATATCCCTCTTTATAGTCTAAATTCTTCTGGAAGTATGCAACAAAGTATTAATTTGTGTGTTTATTTATTCCGTTTGAAGTCTTAGATAATCCAACCATATATGACTGTACAGGAAAAGATTCTGCAGATAGCATAACGCAAAGCGTAGTTGCAGCAAGTTAAAATACTCAATGAAAAATTTCTCATTTTTGTTCTCTTGGACCCTGCGAATTCCTAATAGACACGCCTATTATCCCCCCCTCCCAAAGGTTCGTCATGTAGCGCACTTTGCCTCTCGTCTCCTGAGATGGCTCATCAAAAAATGAGAAAGAGTCTGCTCACTGCTGTCGCTTTAAAAAAAATATATGATGAAAACCAATTCTAGTGCAGGCGACTTGCAAATAGGGGCGAGATAAAGGCATAGTTCTCAACTAATATTGTAGGAGTGTAAAGTCTCATCATGTTTAGCATCCATACCCCTCCCCTACCCTCTTCATCCCCTCAATGTCTCCATAGATTGATGTCGAGATTCCAGCCCACAGTTTATTATAATAACAATCGCCTACTGTATCGTCAGGTGGAAGATGTTCAATTAACCCAGTCTCGAATGATAAATGACATTTTGATGAACACACGATTGCGAGTAACGTACACGAGGTCACCAAATGAGCCGAAAGCCGAGGAAAATTATTTTTTTCTTAAGCCTTTGATGATCACTATGGGACCCGAGTCCAGGTGATTTCAATTCGCATTGACATTGAAATGACATCGCACGTAAGGGAACAATTTTTTCGGTCCATTTGTATTCGCAGCACACTAATGAAACATTTACACAGCTTTTTAGTTCCACGTGTAACGAGATTTTGTGCCGATGTACTCGAGCAAAAAAACCAAACCCCCCCAATTTTAGCTCCTCTGAACATTAGTACAAAGGAGAAAAAAAAAACAATTTTTCAACATGCTCTTTGATATTTTAGAAGGATTTGTAAATGGTTTTTATAACCTTCTTACACGGTGATTCTTTGTACAAAAAAAACGTAGGATCGCAAAATACCCCCCCCCCCCCAAAAAAAAAGAGCAGCTGAGACTAATATGGTGCGGCCTAAAGGAGTCTCCTGATAAAGGCACTCGCGGTCAAACTCAGGCAACGTTTGCACACAAACATAGCCACATTTGCTAACACTACTCTTTCCACTTCTTTTATATTCAGAAACCTGTTTTTTCTTTAGCGTAGGTCACATTTTACTCTGACGGTAGTTGGATAGCGATTTGTACTCGTTTCATTCTGTGATCATGGGTCCACTTTGTCTCCTCCCCCCTCAAAAAAAAGAGATCATGATGAAAACGGCAACATGAATTATGGAAGATAGAAGTTCTCTGCCGGCCATTTTAGACCGACTGATATGAGAGACTTCCTGTCGAGATATATCCAAATCATGTCATTTATTTACTCATCAGTCTGTCGAGAAAGACATGTGTTCAATGAAAAAAAAGAAAGAAATTTTACCCCTCTTAGTAATGATCGTTCAGTGTTGGTGTCGTGTAACTTTGGCTGCAGTATTTGACATTTTGTGTATATCTTTTGTCCACTCCACTTCAGACACAGCAACTAGCTCATTTCCATCGCGATTCAGACTGGCCTGGCTTTAAGAAAGAAATAAAAGACTGCGCGACTAAAATACTCGGAAAGTTTTTTAGGAACGGGAATAGTCTGAGGCGGTTCCATATGATTACCGCGAACCCAATTTCGTGCCTTCAAAATTGCGACACCTAAAAAGGCGACAATGACTAATATACACCGCGCAAGAGCTTCTACGACACCTACAAGTAGCGGTTCCAAATCCGCGATACCTACACCAGCGACTCCAAATCCGCGACACCTACACTAGCGACTCCAAATCCGCGACTTCTACATGCCTCCAGGAGATCGATGCCCATGGTAGTGACACATTAATCTTCGGTGTAGTAGCTTCTGTCGAATTTAAATACAGTCTCCTGTAGTGCGAATGAATGTAATGAGGTCAATGGATAAGAAGGCATAACTCCACACATGTTCCATGTCGCCTAAACCAAAATGCAGGATAACAATCAAGTCATGCGACCATGTTGTCTCGGTTCATGTCATGGCACTGAGGAAAAGAACGATGGAGGTGAGCATATGCAGAACTGAAGTAATTGTTGAACCATGCATCTGTAACCTTCCACATCAAATATTGTATAGAATGGAGAAAGCTCCATTTTTTAAATGTGTAGTTTATTAGCGGTTCAGTCTAATGTGTGTGGGTGTACTGTCCATGTCATTTGGATCTATATATTGTACCGGTATGTACGGTCGCAAAGCGCAACTGTACTACCAATACCTGTCGTGACTTTGGATTCAGGGTTTTTGGATGTCGCGGGTGTCCTTTCAACGTCGCCGGGTTGGTTTCGCGCTATTTGTTTTCGCTCATTGTGGTGTCAGGGCTTTTGACGGTAATAGTTGTCGCTACATTGGTTAGCGTCGCGGTTTTAGTGACGCGGTATTGGGTGTCGCGGTTTTCGTTTTCGCTGCTGATTTGCTGCGATTGGGACCTAACATGTGCTCTCTTTGCTGTGTCTTGAAAGTGGCATTGACTTTTGTACTGTACAGTGATTTTTATGTATTAATAAAAGTAAAGGTTGCACTACGTTACCGTTCCTCTTATGATGAAGTCCTGCATTTCCCATTTGACTCCCAGTGAGAATAACTTGTCAAAAAATCACAGTTGTGCTATTTATTGTCTTCCCTGTTGCAGTTCCACCAACTTATGTTGCAGAGTATATGGTATATAATCTATATAAATAAAGCAGTTTGTGAGTCTGTCTGTCGTCTCTGTCCGTCTGTCCGCCTGCCAACCGTCATTTGCCTGCCATCTGTGCTCCACCCCCAGGCCGGAACAGGATGGAGGTGTTGGGGGTTTTGAATACAGATGGCAGGCAAATGACGTGACGGTTGCCGTTATACAGGCGGGAGAGGTTAAAGGTGTTGGTGTAGCAGGAGATGGCATTGGTGGGCGGACACACTCAAAGACAGACAGTTGACGGGGCCACTGGCAGGTGTTTTCCCTTCATTCATTTCTTCACGGGCAACGCCGGGTGCCGCAGCTAGTTATACATACGGTAAATAAAGGAAATTTCCTCGCGAAGGCTTTTTGTCAACACCTACTAACACTTGGG
>KZ538171.1:103266-114078 GCA_000934665.2 Catajapyx aquilonaris | reverse complement strand
TTTCCCCCCCCCCCCCCCCCGACAACAATGAGTCGGCATGGGATGGCAACAAAGTCGGACCACGTGAGTCACACCTCTCCCGTGTGTGTGCAGCGGTGCGAGTTGAGCAACCTCTTTCTGGTTAGGGCCTGCTGGTGGAGGAAGTGGGCGGTTTGGCCCAGGTAGGCCTAATGCACACCTGCCCTGGCTTGGCTGGCTGGCTTTCCTTTTCCCCCGGCCACCCACCCAAACTGCGTCCCTCTTTAGCGGATGGGAACTCACCTTCGGCAGGAGCAGCAGCTCAGCGTCGTCGGTTGGCCCCCGGGGAGACGCAGCAGCGGCGCAGGATGAGGAGACAAGTTGTGGGTGCAGTAGATCCGTGAAGTGCCTTCCTCCAAACCGAACCGGAGGAGGATTGCAGAGACCAGAGAGGGGGGGAAAAGAGCGGTGGTAGTCACACCGAGTGGGCAGCTGCGACGGAGAGTGCGGCTCACTTGGTCGGCTGTCGAACGCTCACTGCGGCCGCGGCGACACCTGCGGAATGGGAGTGATAGGTCGCCGCTTTCCGATTGCCACCGCACGGAGCGCTGGTTGCCAAGGACTTCGTTCCGCGCGTTCCCATTGCGTTCCGGTCCCTCGTCTCATGCTCCTCACATGGCTGCTGCCGGTTCAGCCGGTTTTGACCAGGAGGAGCCACGTGCTGTAGAGCAAATTCTATCGTATTCCTATCCAAGCAGGTGCATTCTCCAAATTGATATTTCAATTTTTTTAAATAGCACTAATCTTTCTATCTCTATTCATTATTGGTACTGTACCAATGCAATGACTGACCAGAGATGTGCAATGTTAAAATCTCAGATAGTACAATCTCAAAATAGAAATTGTTGCCCCAGAACACTGGTCATACGAAGGTCATACACACTTGAGTATGCCTTGGAACAATGCAATGGTTGAAATGCTCACCAGAACACGTGGTGTCAATCTGCAACATAATGATAACCTGTCCAGAGTGTGGGTAAGAGTAAGTCAATCATGCACAATAAGATCTAAGGTGAGTTCCACACATTAGCCTGGCAAACCTGTCACTGTGTCTGCAGCGGTCTGCAGTGTGAGTCATCAACATTTGACTTATTGAATCCAAATAAGCTTGACAGGCAGACAAGTAGGTGATTGGGCAGACCTCTCAGCCCTCTTTTTGTAAAAGTTACGATGTTACCACCTAAGCATGATGTCACAAAAGTCAGGTGCTTGTCTTGCAATACTGCATTGCAATGAGGCAAAAATAATACTCTTAAATGGTATATAAGTCCTTCATATAATTAACTTTCAAGCCATACAAATTGAAACTACACAACCACTACAAGTGTTATACAAAGGCAATACAGAAGATATACATGGATAACAATTACAAGGTTACATGTTATCAGAGAGCGACAAATCACCCATCTCCTTGGCATTTATCTGCAGAGGTCAGATCCCAATATCTCGTGTTATCACCAACCATGATGGTGTCCATGGTGTCCATGGTGATGGTGATGGTGTCCAAACAGCTGTGGAAGGAGATGATGGTGGTGGTGCTGCATTAAAAAGAAGGTGTCATTTAAAAAAAAAAAATCATCAATTCCTATGAATGAGTCATCAGTAATGAAGGTGAAGCAAGTGAACAACAAATTTGAGCTGGTTGCAAGAAAAGACGGTTTCAATATTTTGAAATAATAAGTAACTTTAACTCACCCCTTCACGAATAACTACAGTCTCCTGAATCACTGGTGTGGGCTGGTAAATAACTGGGGCTGGAAACACTGGTGGGGCAATAGGGACCTGAGTTGGGTATGCAGGTCCAGGAGGGTAGTACGGAGGAGGAGGTCCCATGGCTGCAGCACCTCCCCACCCATCCCGCCTGACCTCCTCTGAGACAGTAGTGCGCCCCCATGGATCAGTCTTGATTTCTTCTTTGACAGTGGTTCCTGTCCATGGGTCTCTTCTCACAAAGTCTTCCTCAACTGTGGTACGACCAAAGGCATCCCTCTTCACAATATCTTCTTCAACTGTGGTGCGACCCCAGGCATCCCTGCGTACAACCTCATCACGTACTGTTGTGTTCCCAAACATGTCTCTTGTGACGTCTTCTTCCCTGATTGTGGTGCCTCCCCAGGGATCGCGAGTGATCTCCTCTCGAGTAGTGGTCTGTCCAAACGGATTGAATGGATCTTGGCGTGGATCTATTTATACAACACAATAGTGGGGTTAAGAATAATTATGCAGAGTCACCTGAGCATAAAGCAGGATACAGCCTTCACTTACAGCTCATTGTCAGCAGTGAGTAGATCTGAGATGTGCTCTATGGTGCAGCAGACAGCTTTTTATCCCCTTTTGTGAATTATCACTGTATATATGCCATACTGATATGCATTATCATGCTACTGTGGACCCAGAGCGTCATCCCTCATGCCTCACGTGATGAAAGACAGGAAGTGACACACAAGAATCCTTATTCACAGCATATGGTGCAGGTGGGATGATTATGCCACAGGTTGCATGATACTAACCAAGATAAAAAAAGCATCCAATTGTGACAGGTTACTTTTTTAAATCAAGCATTATACACCTTTATTTCTGGATTTCACAAGAAAAAGGTACATTTGGAAACCGTTTGGTACAAAAAGCTATGAAAGCTGGGCTTCATTTCCTTCTGCAAAAAACACACATAGATCCAAGATAAACCAAACAGACCTGTACAGAAAAGGGATGGAAAGGTTCAGAGCAACAAGTGTGTTGTGTGTTTTTGCGAAGGGAAACGTTCAACTTCCTTTACGTATAATAATTATTACCAAGTCCTAGTTTGACACTTGCGCCATGATTGCATTTCAAGTGGGTTACGTCGCATAGCCGTGAGTAGCTTAGCACACATCTACTCTATCCCTAGAATCAACTGTGCTACAACTGATACTGTTAGTTAACCAACCAAACAAACAAAAACTGGGCAAGAAAACAAGATTGAAGTGATTTAGGCCAAAACCAAATAGAAAAAAAATGGCATTACTTAGGTAAATTAACAAACTGGGGCAATGGTTGTGTGGCAGTCACAGTTGTTAATCACTCCCTTCCAGGACATTACAGATAGTCCTTATCAGCCACCTGACTGGTTATCAAGAAGGGGACTCAAAAAAACACCTTTCCCAAGAGTGCAGAAATGGGAGGTGTACTGTATTATGCCAACCCCACCCAAGCAACTAAATATTGTGGAAGAAAAGCTGTAAGCAACGACAGAATTTAGCAGTTAATTTCTACTGAACTCTTCCCTACTTAAGCACTTGCTGGGAAAGTTGCAGGGTTTCGAAGCTCGGGTGAGGCACAAGAGGTGGAATCATCCTTTTTTTTATTATTTAAGAGTAGGCACCGCCTATTACCTGCATCACATATGGGAATTATTGACATCATCAGAAGGGAGGCAGACACAATTATTAGCATTGATTGTAAACTCGTTAGCTGACTCACAAGGCAGGGAAATTGGATCACTCATATGTCATGATTGCTACTGTTTTTCAAGTTTCACTTACAAAAGAATCATTAATTCACCTTTGGCATGGTGACTCATCACCTGAGTGATCCTCAATAGACCATTGATCACAGACAGGAAATATTGTTTCACATATGTGACAAACTCCCTTGATCCCTGCATTTCCACTTGTCCCAGTAATGTCAGATTGACATGCCATGTGTGATGAGATACTTGTTTAAATTCTGGAAACCAAACTGATGTATAAATCTCATTCCATGCACATTGGCTTCTGCTTCATGCAGTTACCAACCAGTTCAAAAAAATTGTGTCCCTCAAATATGAAGCAAAACAGTGCATCCCATCAGCAAATGTCATACCACTCTGACCAGAGTAAGGTGGGCCAAGTTTGGTAAGGTTTAGAGTTTACATACTTTATTGTTTACTTCAGCAAAAGCATGAGTTACCAAGAAGTACCTGTTGTGTAGTGCAAAAGGGGGAGGGAAACCCATGTTTATGGCAACCTCACATCAAATGGCTTGAGCTCTGCAGGAAACTAAACGAAAATGGGGGAAGGCCTACAAAAGCATGCTGGTCTTCAACCTCGTGAATACTAAACTGAACATACCGCATACCCTGTCTGATTTTGATTCGACAATAGCACAAAACTGCACATCACTTCTTTCAATCCCACTATCTCATCAAGTGCAAGCACTGGTAACAGGTGCACATGGAGCCATGTCATTTTCGATTCCTCCTGCATGGGATGCTGAGTGAACATGCACACATGCAGCTTCACTAGTCACCAATGTCACTCTCCATTGTCACTTGTGGCATCTTTTCCCGGGTTTCTGCCACTTCACCTGCCACTCCACTTCAGCACCACACACAAATGAAACCACCTATTCGATTTTGGCCAGAAGTGGCTCAACCTGAGGCGCAGCAAACCAAGAGCAGTCTGCGACTTGAGCGGATGATTTTAGAAAACAAAGGAATGCGCAACAACCAATATTGTGGGTGGGTATGGGTCAAGGGGGAGGCTTTTACAGAGTGACAAAAGTGATAATAAAATTAATAATAATAATTATTGGGAAATGAATCACAGTTAATATCCGACTGATACAGCCTAGCACATGCATCCACCCTCCTCATCAGACTTTTCATTCTGCTGAGGGGGCTGAGTTTGCAGGTCGACAGCTGCAGAATGGGTTAAGGAAAAATACGTGCCTACTTTTGCCCATCAGGCTGGGAATTACTGGGAAAAAGGGTATCATTATTAGTAAACAACAGGGTGCTCAGCTGCAAAATGTCATTTAAAAAATTATTTCAAAAAGTTTTTGTTAATATTGGTTAGCCCCAACCATTGGCAAGTTTCAGGATCACATGTTAAATTGTGGAACTACAACCACCACCTGATTTGCAATGGAAGCTTTTTATGTAAAAGTTGCTCAAGTGAAAGAAGTAGCTTTAAAAAATGTTCATGGTATCAAAAATTTATGCTGTTAGTATCCTATGGTCATCTGCAAATAGTATACTTTATTGGTAATCTGTAAAATATCTTGGTACTACAAGATCCACAGAGACACTATAGATTGTGTTTTTTGTAACAGCTTACGCAGATATGGCAATAGACAAAATATAACCACAAATTTCGCCACGACAGTCTTTAGATAATTATGTGCTAATGTAACAGGTGGTCATTCAAAATAGTTCAAATTCATCTGGTAGAAATCTCACTGTGAATGGAAGGAATCACATAAGCTGCTATCAAAATATTATAAGATAGATTTCAGAAGTACAAGAAACAGAATGAGAAATAAAAATGATAATAATAATAAAACTCGTGAGTGACTGTACAAATCAAATATACGACACAAAAACCATAATATTTACAATAAAAGAAACCATGTGTATCACACCTTCTGACAAAAATAAACATTCAAAACCAAAAAAAACTCTACGCTTGGTGCAGCAAATCGATGATATGCGAGCAACACATCTTATCCCTCCCTTCCCACACCCAGGGCAATACTTGTTGGTCTCTTGGGGGCATCACTTGAACTGTCCTCAACATGACTGCCATCTAAACATCAAGCCCATTGGAAAGCTGCTCTCTGCTTGACATGCATAAACTTGCCAAACTGGGTTCCTTCAGTGGTCTCCCTGGGATTAACATGCACAGCCCCCTTCTTTATCTCTAGGTTCGGCTGGAGTGTCTTTCAATATCACTTCTTGCACTAAAAGCATGTTAAGGAAAGAAAATAACAAAACATAAGAAGTTGCCTATTTTGTGTAGTAAGTGCATGCTTCCAGGTGGCACCTAAACAAGAGGCATTCATTGGCAAAAGGAAGTAATAGAAATGTCATGTTTATGGCCTATCCTGCACATATCAGAGTAGAACAAGCGGCATGCTATATTGATTTATATTTTAATGTCATAAAATCTCTCAGGTGACCTCTCAATGCCAGTATGCCAATGCAAAAAAATTAGCAAAATATGTGCATGTCACAGAATCAGATAGGTACTAAAGTGGTAGTTAATAAGAAAGAAGAATTTTGACCATCAGTATTGGCTACTTTCCTGTCTGTAGCCATTCAAAAATGTTCCAGGACAGTACTCAAGTTGAGTCCATAAAACCCCTCACCAGTGCAATTCTAACTACAAGGAGTACAACATAGAAATGTAAAACTGACATGTGGAGCTTCCACAAGAACCTGCCCCTGGAAAGGAAATTGGTAGAAAGGTAGAAGGTTATGCTGACAGGCAAAGATAGTCGAAAACACATGCACACCACCTGAAACATCTACTGAAAGGATACTGTCCTCAGGAGGCTTATTCTCAGTGGAGTCCATGCCTGGAAGGGCTGCTGCCACACGCCTAAAGAGCTTTTCCCCCCAAAAAAGGTCCAGTCAAATTCTCTGAAGAATTGTTGAGAAGGTGAAAACCAATGGAATGTACCTGCTTCACGTTGTAACCAGCCTTCGCACTGGTCTCAATAAACATGACGTTTAACTCCTTAGCCTTCCTCTCTCCTTCTTCCGTAGACACCTGCCGCTTGTCCGAGAGGTCTGTCTTGTTTCCTACCAGCATGATGATCACATCACTGCCACGCTCTGTCCGCACATCATCAATCCACTTTGAAGTTTGATGGAATGAGTTCGCATCTGAAATCATGACATGTTAGTTTACCCAAGAGTTCAGTAATTGGTGCAACAAGTCAGGCACTCACTGGTAATGTCATACACGACTACAGCTACTGTGGAATCCCGGATATATGATGGAATTAAGCTGCGGAATCGCTCCTGCCCGGCAGTATCCCAGAGCTGTAATCTCACCTGCAATGATAATTAATCCACCTGTTAGTATCCAATCTCTTTGCCTTAGACTGCAAGGCACCTGATGAGCAGTAGAATATCATTGAAAATCAACTGCCATCAATTGAGGGGTGTGGTGGAAAAACATGATAAGTCATTTTTGACCTGAACACCTAGTACATAGTACCTTTGTAAAAGACATGACAAACAGTTTGGTATGCTCAAAGTTCATGTATCATGCACGAGAGAGCAACACAGACTAGATCAAATCAAAACCCACATTCCCTATGATTTGTGAAGAGAGTGCAAACTGCAATTCGCTCTCCTGAAAAATTACACTTTTGTGGGTTATCATGTATATCCACCCCATCCCTCAATTTATGTGTTTGCAAGTTGGGACAAGGAAATGCCAAATCTGTCTCCTAAATGGCAAGCCATATGCATGAATAAGCTCGAAGCACTTACTTCTTGAGTCAGCAGATACATAAAAATCTGGCTCCGATATGCACTATTATTGCTGATGGTCATGGCAAAGCTATAAAACTATTGAACCCATTGATCTGAGATAAACTGCGTCAAAGTGGTAAAGGAAGGGCACAATAAAGTTATCACTTATGATAGTAAACAATGTCATCACTGGGGGATGCAAATATACTCTGGATATGTGTCAACATGTGTTTGTGTGTACTGCCAATTAACTGACACAGTTGGCTGTGTAATCTTTTCGAAAAATGCTTGTGAGAAATGCGCTTTTACCCAGAAAATTCGTGCAAGCCCGATACAAAAACCTCACCATAAATACCAGCACCCTCCTATCAAATGCAAAACTGGTTTCACCTCCCTGAAACCCAACGCCTCAAAAGTTTCCCCCCAAAAATCCAAAATTTTCCCATACCCCGTAACCTCAGCGACCCCTCCCGGAAGAGGCAGAGGGTGGGTCATTTACCTGTCACACCGCCTCCCCCCACTCCTTCCCCTCCATCACTCCCACTATCGACCCCACATTACATCACCCCAATCGATCTGAATGACGGACATAACGAGACCGATTATCCTTTTTGCTGTAAAACACGCGCATTTGCCTGTCACATCCCCATTCAATAACCGCCCTCCAGACAGAGACCCTCGGCATCTCCTCCAGTGTCAAACGATACATTTCTAATGTCTTTTCTTTTCGACAGCAGGCGTTTCCTTCTGGCTTTATTATAACACCCACGGCCTTCGATTTCCAATATCAAAAGTACGGATCGGGGTAAGAGGAAGTAAGAAGCGCTGAGGCGAGGCCAACACTATGCCAACTCAGCAGGGGCTCATTTTTTTTTTGTGGAAAAACAAGGAGGGTCTCGAATACAAACTGACTCGGACCAACAAACTTCCCGAGCGATACCAAGGACACACAACCATACATCACATTTAAAAGGCATGGCCATCCCGCTGACTGCTGGTGTAACACACGTGACAAAAACGCTGCAAGGAACAACCCACCAAAATTGCCCATTTTCGTTCCCGTCAAAACCAGCAGGCTCCCCCCCCCCGAAAAAAACATCGCAAAAATATGCACCCGGCGTTTCCCATCTTTGCAACCTTCCCCTTTAAAAAAACAACAAAACACAAAAAATGAGCCAAACCCGGAAATAATAACTCAGGCGCGTCCGTCTGGATCGATAAGACAACAATCCTCCCAAGTACACCCCAAAACTCGACCGGGTTACCACCCTCAAATCAAGTGCTGTGCATGCAAATTGCGAAGCTCCATTTTTTTTTTAACCCAACAAATCACAAGCTTTTGTGCCTCATTTACTGCCTACTGAGAGTGACTTTGCCGGCGGGTGTACCACGGTATGCCGCCTAAGCATCATCCCACAGCAGTTCTTTGAACGCAGATATTGATTTTCCTGCAGACACCGTCTAGTTTTAAACTGCCTGTGTGTATATGTACAGTCTGCGTCTGCTCGCCGGATGCTGCTTCAGACTCCTCTTCAGACGGTTTTGTCAACACACCAAGGTTAGGGACATTCTGACTGCTGAGGAAAGCAAACAACAATTATCTCAGTGTTTAGAGCGCGCGATGACTTTCGGCTAATGTGCCGGGTCACGGCCACCGTGACCTGCCCCCACGTGGCAGTCAGCTCGTTTGATATCTAACATTAAACTTCAATGCACCGAAACTTTCCTTCACACGTGAACACCCTGTGCATACAGGATGATTTGTCACAAACAGCTGTTGCATGTCCCTTCTGGAACGCCCTTAATGAGTATTCTGGCACTGTACGGGCCTCCAACGAGCACACTTCATACACTGTTATAGGTCCTAACCGACCTGATTCACTCCAGTGTCCACATTACACAGCAATAACGTTCCACTCCCAATGCCAACACGCCAACCCCCCCCCCCCCCTCCAAAATTAATGTTTCGTCCCGCCCAAAAGAAGCGGCCCAATTTTTCTAGCCACAATACGACATGGTCTATCAGACCAGGTGGGCAAGTAGACCCTGTGGGATCCGGCAAAGAAATCCATTATCGCCCCCCTCACTTCCCTCGTCTCGGCCACTGCATGATCCCCAATCCCACAGGAAGCAGACGGCATGGCTCCACACCCTGCAGCCATCGCAACTTACAGGCTTCCTGCAGCCAGCCACACCCACTCTATTTGCACTCTGCCCTATCCCGCCACCATTCCCTTACAGTCTACAAATCCTCTGTTTATACCCCCACAGGCCTCGGTTATTACAACTCCGTCCCTGGGGGTGGTATTTATTTGATTTAAAAATGACCAATTTCCGGCCCACTAGTTACCTACAGTACCGGTAATGGAATCAAGCCGGCATTCCGAGGGCAAAGAGAGGGGTGATTGATTCCCTTCGTATCGATCTGGACCTCCAAATCGGATTTCCCCAAGACGTCACACAATTACAAGCCTGCTTCAGCAATAAGGCCATTGACGCAAGGCGATGGGGGGAGTTTCTCAATGGTAGCCTGGCACGTGCCAAGAAATGTGTTGTGCGGCGCATCCGGGGGCAAGGACTTTGGCACATCATACTTCGAAGTCAAGAATCCTGGACATAATTTACTGCACCCTCTGTTATCCTCCAGTGGAAATCGGGCTATGGTTCGATACGTGACTTTTTTTTTGTGGACCTCAGGATGATCCTATACAAGCTCATGTGTGACTGCCATCTCCCAGGCCTCCACCCATTTGAGATCTGCTGGGAGTTGTTAACAAGAGCGCCTTCATTACGCTTTTACATCGCAATGCTTGCGTGGTCCTACAGTGGGGAAAGTACGAAAAAGATGGGGGCCTGGCTTCTGGGCTCATCTAAACGTCCCAATCTTAAAACTTTAATAGGATTCTCAACCCTGTACTTGACATGCTTCTATTCCTACGTCCCCCTTCACCACACTCACCGTCCTGTCCTCCAAATACATGGTCTTCGATAAGAAGTCGATTCCTATGGTGGCCTGCAATGAGAAGAAAAACCACAGTCATTAGTGAAAGTAGACACAACATCCCCCAGTAAAGTGCTTCTCCTTTGATAACAGATTCCATGTCACTTGTCCTGTGGAGCTTGAGGTAGCCCCCCCAAGTCTATTGATTTGAAGCGCCTATTACAGCACCGGCTTCCGAGTCACAAATCCTTCCCCGCCTCCACTTTGGGGGCTCCAAAAAGACTGCTTCCGACAGCCACAATGTGGCCCAGGCTAGGAAGAGTCAACCGCCACTTTGCCTCGACACAAAAAAAATGTCACCCGACACCTCCTATTTTTTATCCTTTACAAATACAAATGTTAAAAACGCAATTTGTGCCTGCCAAAAATCCCAAATTCACCCTGCTTTCCGCCCCCTTTTTATAATTGAGACTCCCCAGAATTCAAATTCCGTCCAAGTTGGACCATCTGGCGTCTTCCTCTCCGAAAACTCCTCCAGAAATCACCGCCCTCCCTCTGACTTGCCAATGACTCCATTTGCACCTCATGAGATGATTCCAGATTTCACGCCAGCCTCTTTCGACCCCCCCCC
>KZ538171.1:82824-103260 GCA_000934665.2 Catajapyx aquilonaris | reverse complement strand
CCCCCCTCCCTCCCTTGGAAATGTGACTTGACGACAATATCGTTTTTTGCGGCCGGGTCCTTGGCTGATGATCGACCCGTTCGATCAACTGACGTGACTCGCCGTGAGGGTCAGCCTCTGGCGCCACTCGTCTCTCACCTGACTGGCGTGACCTGTAGGTGGAGATACATCTGTCGGAATTTGTTGACCCAGGCTGCACGAACCGCCATTTTTAATTACGCCTGTAGGCTGTAAATTATACTGCTATGGGGTGCGTTCGGTTGCCCGCCTGCTGAATATCGGCTCGAATGCGATTCAACCGGATCCGCCCGTATAGGCCATTAAACATGTAGGCCTCCCATGGTATTGCAGGCCGAAGCCAGAAGTTGGGCCAACGGGAGGCGCCACTTGGTCTGTGGCTGGTGGACCAAGTCACGCGCGCTCAATTATTCATCTACTTTTCGACTTGCCCCCACCAGTTTTATTTGCCTCTCCCCATACTTCGACAATGGTGAGCAGGAAAAGCAAGCGCTTCCTTTGCCTCCTCCAAGGCCAATGGGTGTTGTCACATCAGTTCTGCGACATGCGACGCATTCGGTTGGGTCCTCAAATATTGTGGGCACGTGTCATTCATTGACATGGGGCGGAACATGCGGCGCTGGTTCATCCTTTCCGGCGGCAGGTCACAATCCAGGAATTTCATGCTGGTGACACAAATCACCCACGTTGCTGACGTACTGACTCTTCAGGTCATGTCATGATGGGCGTGGTAGGTTAACACGATTTAATTCACATTCAAGTTCGTAATATCATTCCAGAAACAATGCGGCTATACAATTTATTTGGCCTGCTTAACGTGATAACACTGCTGGATTTCACGGAATTTGACATTGCTTAATTCCGAGCTGTTGTCGTATGTCATGCGCTGAAGGTTACAAAAAAAATATCTCCCGATTACGTCGCGGCCTCTATAAGGTCTGTTTACTCATGCTTAGGCAATGCGAGACCTCCGGAAATGACATTGAATGTTTGTGTTTTTAAATCCCTGTGACCTGTACCAGCATTTCTCATCTCCAGCTGTGATATTCCTCCTGTTTACTATATACAAATTAGTGATATTTGTTGCAACTCGGGAGAAAAAAGTTTGCTTCAATATTTCACAGCAAGGCTAGCATATACATCCTATATTTGCTTTGCTTTTACTTCCTCGAGCAATCGTGCAATTACGCTATTTATACAGCTGCGCCTGCGAAGTCCATAATATCACAAGAAAAACTACGCTGATCCTTCACAGACGCTGCAACATCCATTTTCGCCAACTTCGCACCTGCCCATGCAATTTCGAAATCACCTCCCTTGACGTATTCTAAATGTGAGCACACACCGTAACGAAAAATACAATGTACTACTACTCAAGCACCCTTGAGAAGCAGGGCACACAGACTGAATGACTCGGCGATCAACCCGTCACACGCCACACATCTTATCATATCAAAATATTCCGATCATACATAGCATGGCTCACAACTTCTCTTCCTGAATTTAAACGCTACCACAGGCTGACTGACCCACGAATTAATCCACGTAGCCAAACCAATTCTGTGGTATCCTTCTCCAATCCGAAAGGCCACCCCGACCTTCCTTCCCCTTCCGTTGGGAAACTCTTCAGCAGGCCTCTCCTCTATCGACAGATAGTGTTATCGGGCGGCTTGTAAAAGAATAATGGATCGTGGAGTAGGTGATGACCCGTCTTGCAACCCGACTTTCCAAATGTTAAGAGGAGTCTTCGGCAAGTCGTAACCCAGGGCGCAAGGGCGCATTACAAAGCGAACATCCGCCTTTACCATTACCACTTCCCAGCCATTCACCAATCTTTGTAAAGCCCGTCCGCTTCTACCAGCATACGCACGTCAATTGATTTCCCAATACCACGCAGGAATGGCAGGAATGACCTTCCAACCAAAATCGCGATTGGGGNGGGGGGGGGGGGGGCGCAGCTTACCTGGTAGGTATTGTCGAAGCTGTCATACATGAACCTCGTGATGAGAGACGTCTTCCCCACTGAAAAAATAGAACACTTAAATTAGTAACAATTTTTTTTAAAGTGCTGATCAGAATATATTTCGCAAGTAGCTTCATCAATTGATGAGAAGCAATCCGCCAAATACTCGCTCAAAATGATCAATGAGATAAGATAGCCCCCATAAAAGTCCTTCGGTTTCGATGCGACAGCATTCTTTTACTATCTCCCTCCATCGTAGTAAGGACATGGAACTACTGAACTTTGATACTCTGACTATCACCCATCTATGACTGCTATTGTACAGTACACTTGGGTGATCTATACATGCCGCCCATCTCATCAGAATGACGACACTCCTAGGGAAATATTTTACGTCGAGGTCACCCAAAAAATAGTATACCACGTCAACCTCCGTGGTATCCTTCACAGTGACTGCACCCTTATATGGACATGTTGACGCCTCTGGCATTAAAAAAACATCCACTAGTTTGAATACTGCCTTGAAGGGAACCACAGGCCCATGGCAATCGCCGGCCAGCATCGTCGTTACCCCCCAAGAAAAAGTGCCTAAGCGGCGCCCCATATTTCTACAGCTGTCCAGGAAGTGCTACATTGAGGAAAAACTGGAAAAATTCTGCAACCGCTGGCTAAAATGGCCCGCGACAAGGAAAAATCTGAGATTGCAAATCTTGCCTAGTCTGCGAATAAAATGTAAATTTACACGTTCCACATGAAATCATTCCCACCAGCCAAAGCTTGGCAACAAACTAGTCAGGTGAGGGCTAATCTGAACAACCTGAACACCACCACATGTGACCAAACCGATCCCTCAGCAAGTTCTTTGGCCCCCCCTAACGAAAGGTCAGTGACTGATAATAAATCGGACTCCTGCACGTCTTGACAACACAAGAGAATCCATACTGTAAACTGTATACGCATAAGATGAGTAGTCACGTTTTTATACGCCCCCCTTTTCCTTCTTCAGCCGACATTTTTCTCCCTTCTGATGAGGAAACCTTTCGGTCGTTCCCCTTCATATTCCAAACTTTTTGGTCCTGACCTTTCCATTCGTGGTTCCTGGTCACGTACGCAATATGAGCCCCGGGTATTATTTCCGTAACCGATAAATCATTGTTGGATTCACTGACATGTTCCAGGTTTATTCATAAATTCCGCTGCCGACTTGATCGGCCGATCCGTACGATGCGAAAAAAGGCTATCACGTCGTAATTAACAGTGTATAGCCACCCAAGCACGCTTCACGCACATGTGAACTGCATAAGATATGCAGGTTGACTCAAGGATTCCCTTCTAATACATGGAGTTATGCAAATTATGCGTGCAATTTAGGCGCATTTGCTCTGGAAATTGCTGAAACATGAGCTACGGCCATCAAATCAAGGATTTGTACCTGTTGTCATAAGCAATAAAATTAAGCTTCACAAGTTTAGGTGACCTTGTCACCAGCATTCCTCATTGCGAAATATTAGCTAATGAGTTATGGCGTTCCTAAATACACATTCTCTCCATCAGGGGGCGTTTACATCTCGGCAGAAAAATCAGCTTCCGCCCTCCCACGCGTGTGAAATTAACCTGCCTAAATGGCCATGGGAAAGTCACCTGACAGAAAGGTCACAAACCTTTGTACACAATGTGCATGGGTTGCACTCGACTGCCTCGACCCTCCCACGCACCTGCCGTCTACCAAGTACCAAGATGGCAAGGGAAAAGTATTCAAGACTCCCCAAGAAAATGCTTAGGATGCAGACATTGGAACGCAAAAAAAATGACTAATGCAGTGAACAGAGTCTATGCAGGATCCGACATATGATATCAATTTGCTACATGAAGTACAAGTCAGGGACCTTGCACCTTCGATGCAGTACTGGAAATGTACTATATACTCCTGTCTGTAGTAAATAAAATGATTTCCCTACACACAAATGACATCACCACCACATGAGGCGGCATTAATTGTCCCAGATTAACCCTGTATCTGAGTGGTCTGATTACACATCCAACAGATAATGGTCATAAGGTAGGGAATAAGAAGAATTATGGTAGGGTGCGAGAAGGTTCTGTCTATTGCTTCTATTTTCATTGTTGATAATTTTAGCCTACTCTTCCATTCAAATATGGAGGTTGAATATGTAAAAACAACCTATTTATATCTCGTACTCTTACAGAAATACAAATTATACAGTTCAGCAAGCAAACTATTCTTGGCTATTTTGCCTTTATCTCTCGAGTTCCAAATGAGAAAATTCTGAATTACGCCCATAAGTTATGAATTAAGAGCTGATTTGGATGATTAGTTATAAATATTTGAACATAGGAAATTTAATAGAGAATAAAGTTGCACATTAGTACATGTGCTGCAAATAATGTCAACTGAAAATGAAACAAAGACACCCTCAGATAATTGGATAAGTAGAACAAGCATTAACTACATAACAGATTAGTGCCGAAACTAGACTGATATCTAGCAAAGGCGTAAATCCCTGGTGAGAGGCCGGTCAGATCATGCTCTCAACATTGACATTTTGATCTTGGTTGATTACATTGTGGCCTTAATAGGTGCAGCAGTTAGTGTGTGAATATCTGTCCTACATTCTAGAGCCCCTCCTATAAATTGCATTGATTCCATGCCATAAAAAAGATCCACCAACAAAGACTCTGGTGGTCTATTTTTTTAAATCTGCAACCACCTCATTCCATTGCAATATTATGTCAAGGTCTACACAAAGGTGTCACCTTTCAGAGGAAAGGGCTTCCACAAGTTAACAACACCGAAAATATTTGACTCCTCTGACCCACAATAATTAGAGTTGGTGCTGTTTTATTTAACTAATGTAATCAAGTATCTCATAACAGCTGATGCAGGGTTGTGTCAGGGGGGAATCCAATATTGGTTTGATATCTGGCCACCTGAGCCCCTCCCTCTGTTTCACTCCCCATGCAACAAAAACTGAGACTAACCATTGTGATAAAAACAAGTCTATGCATCACATAAAAATGTAATGTTTTAGATAATAATACTCTTAAAATTTTGCTCATAATTTTGCACCTACGGTACTTGCTTCCGCTTATTATAATCCAGAGAGATGGTTGTTCAAAACTTTTCCAATAGTAAAATTACAATATTTCAAATTAATTATTGTGATGAGTTGATATTAATGATCCTTGGAGTTCCCTAAAACTAATTTCGAAATTATTCTGTGAAAAGCCAATCACCATCCCTTTCTTAGTTTCCTCCCCTGTTCTTATTGCTCATTGACATCAAGCCTTTTCTCAACATGCTTTTTCCATCATGCTGATATAGAAATGAATGAATCACCTGATTAACTGAGATGAAACTGGAGGTGGAAACATTGGGTTATAAGCCATGACGATAATGGCATCAAGAAATAAAATCATATTATCTTCAGTGCAAATAATTTCATTTTTATCATGCTGGTGAGATTATAAACAATACACTTCACACTTTGTTGCAATTATTCCCAAATATATATTGGCCCTGGTCATTACTCTCCAGTGCATTTCCTACATGATAAAATACTGCACAGTGAAAAATTATTCTCAACAAAAATCGCACCCTATTCACACTATCAATATCTTTGTGGTTACTGCTATCATAATTTGGCCTAGGAAATATTATCATGCATTTCTTTCTCTAACGCCAAAGACATGAATGTCCCATAAATGAGGTTACATTCCACAAGTTTTTTGTAAAACTGACAATAAAGTTATTCATGTGTTTCTCACTAAAATGCAATGAAGCAAGCGTGTGCTACATCCTACATGCCACACATCTTGGATGGATATGATCTGGATCTATATCAGGTGGCTAAGTAGAACAGTGGTTTATCCATATCTATGGAAAATACTAAGGTGCTGTGCACTGTCACATGCAACATGTTTTTTAAGAATCTTCTGTACAAAATCCTTCCAAACTGGCAATCCAGGTACAAATGAGTTTTTTGGGGAATGTGTATCTGGCTTAAAATTCTCCTGACATTCCTTAATGAAAAGCCTTCCCATGGCTGTCGAATACGCTGAAAATAAGTGTACAACCAATGTGGATGTCATGGTTAGCCACATGTAATAATATGGTAACTCGTAGGCATGAACACGTGCTCAAGAGAAACAGAAAGTGTGTCTCAAAAAGAAATCCCCAATTCCTTTGCTTGAGGGAGCATATCGTGGATGTTCTAAGTGCAGGGTGGGGCAAAAGTCATGGGAGGATTTTAAAAATGCAGCATGGCATAAGTAACGAACGAATATATTTAAAAAAAATTACACTACACAGAGAAAGATATGCCATTTATGGATCAAGGTCAAAAAAGGCACTTCTTGAAAACAACACCGGATAGATGTCCACCTTTGCAGGCAACACATTCCTCCAAACGCCGGACGAAACCCTTCATAAAGCGCTCCAGTATGTCCAGGGGAATGTTTCTCACATGGTGTCTTATCTGCCAATGACTGAGGACGTGGCGAACACCAAACTCTTTAGGTACCCCCACAAGAAGAAGTCGGGGGTGGTCAAATCCGGTGACCGCCGTGGCCATGGAATGTCCCAAATCTCGAAATGACCCACCCGGGAAACATTTGGCTTTTAATTTGTTTGGTGTTCGCCCCACATCCTCAGTCATTGGCTGATCTTAAGGATCAGATAAGACACGCCGTGAGAAACATTCCCCTGGACATCCTGGAGTGCTTTATGAAGGGTTTCGTCTGGTGCTTGGAGGAATGTGTTGCCCACAAAGGTGGACAGTGGTGTTTTCAAGAAGTGACTTTTTTGGACCTTGATCCATAAATAGCATATCTTTCTCTGTGTAGTGTAATTTTTTTAAATAATATAATCGTTCGTTACTTACCCTATGTTGCATCGTTTTTATCCACCCATGACTTTTGTCCCACCCTGTATCAGGGTCGTTTTTACTTATCATTAATTGCCTTTGCCCAAGTAGCTTGTTGTGAGCTTGCAACTTGATACAGGTGCCCAACTCTTTATGTGGTCAAATAGAGCAGTTGCTATGTATAATAGGGCACCTGGATCAGGCACAACATGACGCCCCAAGCAAAAACCCTGTATGTGCGGTTTTTATCATTTCGAGATAAGAGCATTTGAAGTTGTCCCTTACATACATGGTTTTACTATGCCTCTAACTTTGCAATGGAGACTCGTAGAGAAACGAGGTTTGTACCATTACGTAGGCCGCATAAACGGGAGTGCAGTGGTATGCTTAGCTGAACATACATGGTTTTTTCTTGGGGCGTCAGAAAAAGCTACAAAAAATAACAGCTTCGAGCAAAATTTGCTACAACTAAAGTGACACACATACTGTATTTGGAACACCCTGTATATGCTGTGAGATATGATGGAAAAAATTTAACAAAATGCACATCACTTGCCTAGATCTATAAATCTGCTAGAGTGACATTTCCAGTATAGTTGGCACCATCTTAAGAAATACCGCTAATGTCAACATGCAGTAATTGTCTTTCATGCAGTTCCAATTTTACAAGTATGTTTCAGAATTTTAAACAGGTGCAGTAGTCACTTGTGTTATTCAATAATGCAGGAATCTGTATGGCCATTTTTCACCAAACTAGTGTTGACATGGCTCAATTTGGTCAAAATATTTCAGTGGTCATTCACAAATAATTGAGGATGACAGTCGCAATCTTAAATGACACTTACAGCAATTTGTCCCATTCATTACATGTCATAGTTTCCTCTCTAGTGGTGCACATCATCATATCTGTTATTACTGCAACCCCAGAATTGAAGCAATATCACAATGTGTTATAACGATGGCCAACAATGAAATTAACAATTGAAGGCTTGTGACTTCAATACCATTCACTGGCTGCGCCAGTAATAGTGCATTTGCAACTTGCGCATTTTGCAATACAAAATGGCTTCAATTCACACCAATGTCATATCTGACATTACCTGATCTTGCAAAGGACAATGTAATCTATGAGTGGGCCCCTGAAATTCCTCTGCCCCCTTGTGAAATTTGCCAAACCGCAATTTCAGAAGCACCTTCATAAAGGCCTTTACTGGCTGGCAGTGTGATGCACTTCTGGATGGTATGCGGTGAAATCACTAATTCATTTGCAGAATTGGGGGCATTGGGGGTTGGGCTCCCCATACCAGTAACATACGGAAAACGACAGAACGATCTGACATCATCGTTTCTTCCATTGTTGTTCTTTGTTGACACTGTTTACTCATATTGTTCTGCGAGAATATTTCCATGGAAGCTGTGATGAGGTCAGATGGTTCTCTCATTTTCCGTACATTACATGCAACTGGTGCAGAGCACAGTGACTGCCACAACCCACCAGGACATCCCTTTGACACAGAGCAATGCACCCCCCATCCTGCAGCAGGCCAAACACTCATCCATTGAACCCCAAGAGGTGCCAGCTGCACAGTGTATGACACCACAGTGCATGTCAGCGGCCGGGGAGAGGCCATGGCGGACACTCACCACTCTGCTCCCCCAGGAAGACCAGCTTGAACTTCCTGAGGGGGTTCCCGAAATCTCCCGAAGTGGACATGTTCTCTTCCCTAGGGCGTGAGGCGGCGGCGATCGCAGCTGCTGGCAAGGGGGGACGAGGCCGGGCCGGGGCCGCTCACGGGGCCGGGCGGGTGCCTGTCTGCCTGTCTGGGGGGGATCCGAGTGCACGGGGGAAGGAGGCGGCCGACGTGTAATCCCCTGTCACAAGTCCGTCATGCCCTCCCGATGGACTCAACCTGAGCACTCACTGTAACCACGTCCACTCGCCACCGGTCACCCAAAAGAAATAAAAAAAATTATAAAAAAAGAACTGGTGACAAGTCCCGAGCGGAGGGGATTGTTCGGAGCGCTGCCACGTTATGGCTTCTGTGGACGGGACGTGACGTCACCCCTCCCTCTGCTCCTCCCTACCCTCCTCCTCCCTGCCTCCCTCAAGTGCGTCACAAGCCCGCTAGAGAACACCTCCGTCCACTACTCGCTAATTTCAGTGGAACGAGTGGACCGAACCTATCGAACGTGCTGGAAACCGGCAGCGGTCGGAGTTGGCGATTGCCCCTGGGCCGCCCACACCTGCGCCCACAGCCTCGTGTCCCATCTTGGCACGTTCAGAACGCGGCTGGGCTATCACGCAGTTGGAAACTGTAAGGTGAGTTGCAACAGACAGGGGTGGTGTCGCAATGGAGCAGACCCCAGGGGTGTTTCTCATAGCATGGTCCGCTGCCGATTCCCTCTGTCGCGTATTCTCATGCACTTCTCTCTACGCCTCTGTAGTCAGCCAGTCAGCCAGCCCTGGGTGGAAAAAAAAAAGGAAAGGAAAAAGGAACGCGAGTTACCATCTTGGTAACTAACCTGCTGTTCTGCACACTTGGCCCTTGTGGCCTTACAGCACGTTAGGGGCAGCCCTAGTCTGTTGTCGCCAGGGGACAACCAGCTGGACTCTAGCTCAGGGGCAGGAACCAGGGAGGGAGGCTGCGGCCTGTGTCATGGTCTCCTATGTCCAGCCTTACTAAGTCCTCCCCAGGTGAGAACACCAACACAGGGGACGACTTTGTCAACGGTGCCAGGAGGAAGAGGAGCTCGTCCGGGGGCAGCGTAGGGGGGGCAGGGGCCGCAGGGGCAGCCAAGAGGCCCAGGGAGAGCGGAGGACTCACGGCCATGGCGGATGCAGCCGCGGCCAACCAGAAGAGGGCCAACTTCTCTGCCCTCAGTAGCTCCAATGGTGTCAGCAAATCGGCCACGCAACTGGCCAACAACAAGCCTGGCGCAACCAAGAAGATCATTATCAAGAACTTCAAGGGTGAGCGAGGAGGAGGGTATTTTGGAAGTGACACCTGCAATTAGTTGTCAGATGCAGGTGTACCTGAGTAAGAATTTGTACAGCCTCTTGGTGAAAAGTGTTTGTGTTAATTAATTGCCAAAGTATGTCTACACACAAGAAGCAGTAAAATGTTGAGCAAGTCCATGTTGCAAACTGATTTATGGGCATTGATTGTCTCTCCAACAGTTTGTATTTGTGCTGATGAAAATGGCATAGGCCTGGACTCTTATTGACAGATGCATACTGCATCTGCCCTTGAAATTGTATAGTGGTACAGATTTTCAACTTATACAACTGTCAATAATAATGCAGTAGTTGCGACCATGCCTTGTTCCCCCAACCACTTTAACTGTCACTTTAGAGCTACTGCCCCTTAAATCTCACATTGTGTTCCTCCAATGTACTGTGTTTTAGGCTGGTTTTATGAATGAAACTGCCATTGTAGGTGGCATATATGAATCTGGTCACTTAGTTGCTTAACCAACGACTCATTTTAAATGGTTGGTCAAATGCATTTTTTAAACAATGACAGTGGGATTGCCTTGCAAACTGTTCAGCTGACAGAGAAGTTAATGTGATCAACCTTAAGAAACTGTGGTATTTGGCATATTAAATTATAATGTTATTATTTTTTGAATATACCAAAGTGGTTTTATAGCAATGAGGTGCTTGTCACAAGATCAATACATATGTCCACTGGAAAGGATGTTATTTATGCTTTTATCTTTTCTATCTAACAGAGCGACCCAAGTTACCTGACAATTACCAGGAGCAGACATGGGAAAAATTGAAGGAGGCAGTTGTAGCCATACAAACATCCAGATCTATTGGCTACAGTTTGGAGGAACTATACCAGGCAGTGGCCAACATGTGTGGACACAAGATGGCACCACAGCTGTATGACAGCCTCAGAGGTGTGTCACATGAGAAAATCCTGTATTTTTTTATTTCCACATTAGTGAATGGGGAAATTATCATTTGAGTTGAGGAACACTGCAGCAGTCATGTTTTCACACACTCAGGCAGAGCCACTTGCACTGTGCCTCATAGTTACAGAATCTCAATGGGTGTTTGGTGCTGGAGGGATTTGGGGCAACTTTTTTCCATAGCTATTCCAATTATGGCATTGTAATAAAGACTGTAAGGCAGGAACAAGCCTTGCAGGAGCACTTCTGAAACACCATTATGGAAAACTCCAAAAAACAGGTCTGGAATTTGTAACCCTCCCCTCTGTATAATGAGAAATTGATTTTGGGACTCTTAAGTTGACAGCTACAAACAGCCATCCCTGGGCTGGTCAATGACCTCAGCCATACTTTTGGATCTAACAATCTGACTGCTCCATTATTGTCCTCATCCCTTGAATAGTTCCTTGGATCTAACTTGGTGAATAATAATAATAGGTACAAATTGTCCCATGCTGAATGGTGAATCCAAACACCTGGTCTGGGATGGGGACAAGTTCTGACTCTGTGATGCCCTTGGCATGACAAAATCTGGCTTTGTGAAAGAGGGTGCACATCTGAATTACTTTAGTGTGGGATTTCATTCCTAGAAGTTGATCATAATTTCTGTCTAGTCATGTGATTCTTTTATGTGCATTCTCAGAAACACATTATTGTAAGAAATGTATTTACTGGCTGTTACGACCACAATTATTACAGGAGACATCTCTTGGAGTCACGTCTCTTATTCTCAGGAATTCTGCCTTATGATATGCAGGCTCATAGTCAGCATCAATATATCTTCCTACTAGGCCCAGGTGTGTGATCCAAAACACGTGCTTGTTCCATGTTTTTATTGTTTCTAAAGTTGTTACCAATCACTTGTCAGAGATTTGTCAATGATCACACATCTGGGCCTTAGTGATCATCTTGCAGAAGTTTCTGTCGATGTGCATTACAGTAGGGTATCCTGCATATAAAGTTGTTGTATAACATGGCTCTCTCTCTCTTTCTAGAACTGACCAAGGCTCATGTGAGGTCAAATATCCAGCAATTCTTGGCAGAATCAATGGACAGACTGATCTTCCTTAAGATGATGAATGATTGCTGGCAAGCTCACTGCCGCCAGATGATCATGATTCGTAGCATCTTCTTATATTTGGACCGGACTTTTGTTCTCCAGTCCCCATCAATAATGTCGATATGGGACATGGGTCTGGATATGTTCCGAAAGCACATAATCAGCAACCAGCTGGTCCAAACACGCACTGTAGAAGGCCTTCTCCTACTGATAGAAAAGGAGAGACAAGGAGACACTGTGGACCGAACTCTGCTCAAGTCCCTCCTCAGAATGCTGAGTGATCTGCAGATCTACCAGGAGGCCTTTGAGACTAAGTATGAGAACATAATGTTTTCACATGTGAAGTGAAATGTTGCAGGCTGTACTACTCATAAGCAGAGAGATCACCCTCTAGTGATGCATCAATATCTGCCATGTTGGGGAATCACATTTCTTAGTTTATAAGGAGAAGCATATGACATGCATTGTTAGGGGAAAGTAGTATACTTATCTTTGGCAGAGAAACAACTTGGGCAGCAGAATTGGAACAATGGCAACCACACCTTTCAGAAATGTCAATGAAACTAACAATTCAATGCAGGTGACGTCAGTGTCCCAGTTCTGTTATCAGGTGTATAGGATTTTACTGAAAGTAATGAGAATGTTTTTGTCCATAATAGACAAGAAGTAACAAGGGGGAATTGATGATACTATAGGACTGTATTCACTCTGAAATTTCAAAGCATTTCAATCATTTGAATTTAATGGTTTGAAAGTGCAGTGCGTTTTTGACAAAAGGATGAAAAGATGAATGCCTTGAATCAGGCTGATGAGAGTTCAATGTGGCATCCATGCATGGGGTTGATATAGCCCTAAAAACTATTTTCGAATCATCCATGTCACCTTTTCTAATGTGACTGACTGGTTTTCAGGTTCTTGTTGGCCACAGAAAGGTTATATGCAGCTGAGGGTCAGAGATGCATGCAAGAGTGTGATGCCCCAGAATACCTGGCCCATGTGGATAAACGCTTGAATGAGGAAATGGAGCGCTTGCTGCATTACTTGGATCAAAGCACCAAGTGGCCTCTCGTCCACACGGTGGAAAAACAACTGATCAGTGAACATTTGAACAACATCCTGCAGAAGGGCCTGGACAATCTGCTAGAAGAGAACAGGCTCAGTGACCTCACCCTAATGTACAGCCTGTTTTCCCGTGTCAGAAATGGGTTGCAGGAGCTATGCACCAACTTCAATACTTTCATAAAGGTTAGTTTATCTCAGCTGAGTGATTTCTCAATTTAAGAGCAACCGATTTAATGTCTGGGGTGTTATTCACTCCAAAAGAAAGGCCGCACTATCGTGATAGACCCTGAGAAGGACAAGACGATGGTGCAGGAGCTGCTGGATTTCAAGGACAAAATGGACAACATCGTGTCAACTTGCTTCCAGAAAAATGAAAAGTTTATCAACAGCCTGAAGGAAGCATTTGAGCACTTCATCAACCAAAGAGCTAACAAGCCAGCTGAATTAATAGGTATGCAAATTATGTTTATGAACTTTCAAACACTTAAGCCTCATTCAGACAACCTAACTTCCTGGTCATCTGTTGGTTGGGATTGGTCGATGCATGCTCATTATGACTGCTGCATTTGGGAAAGCCATCAATGTTCCCCCGTCACTTACACCTGGATGGTGGAAACAGTACGGGAGTGACTGATACAGGTCTGTGAAACTTACTAGCGTATGAAGCTTTGCCTTAGCTCAGCCTGACTTGGAACATGAGGTTGTCTGAAAAGGCCATAAGTACTCCTGAATATGATGGTGTTGGTTGTACCATATCGCTCAAAATCGTCTCTATGCTTTTGAGCGATATACCGTATTTACTCGCATATAAGACGCACTTTTTTTCCGATTTTTGTAGCTCAAAAAGTAGGGTGCGTCTTATACGCGTGTGCGTCTTATACGGCAGGGCACAACGGGTGAAACCCGTGAGAAATCGTGAAAATCGTTTATGGAAAAATTTAAAAACATCGCACATTCGAATCAGTCATCGTCGCTCTCCTCGGCCGTCCACACACGTGCACAATTCCGGTGTGACCTTGCCACCTATACGTTTCAGATGCGTAGCATTGTCCCATTTTCCACTTGCCCCCCCCTTTTTACTGGATTCTAATGGATTCCACACGCACATGCATTGCACATGAGGTTGCTGCCGGCAGCTCGAGGCCAGTTCCCAAACTACGGCAATAAATCTGGGTGCGTCTTATATGAGTCAACAACCGATTTTCCACGATTTTTCGCCTCAAAACCGGGGTGCGTCTTATACGCGTGTGTGTCTTATATGCGAGTAAATACGGTAGTACATTAAGTTCATTTATGATGATATTGCCAAAAATTTCATCTGATTCCTTCCAGCCAAGTTTGTGGACTCAAAGCTGCGCGCAGGAAACAAGGAGGCAACAGAGGAGGAGCTGGAGCGTTTGCTGGACAAAATAATGGTTTTGTTCAGGTTTATCCATGGCAAGGATGTGTTTGAGGCTTTCTATAAGAAGGACTTGGCCAAACGCCTACTAGTGGGCAAATCAGCCAGTGTGGATGCAGAGAAGAGCATGCTGTCAAAGTTGAAGCAGGAATGTGGAGGAGGATTCACATCCAAGCTCGAGGGCATGTTTAAGGACATGGAACTGGGAAAGGATATCAATATTGCTTTCAAGCAGGTGAGGCCTGTCACTGTGACCTTTGCTTGATCCTAACTTTCATATTGTATAACAAACTGTTGATGTGCCGTATGTTACATCCCTCTGAGTTAATGGCATTTTATAAGTGGAGCCTTCTCATGACACTATTAAAACATTGCAGTACACAGCAAACATGAAGAATCCTGCAGCATCCAACATAGACCTGACAGTGAACATACTAACCATGGGGTACTGGCCCACCTATCAGCCGATGGAGGTGACCCTCCCGGCAGAGATGGTCCAATATCAAGACATCTTCAATAAATTTTACCTGGGCAAACACAGTGGGCGCAAACTACAGTGGCAACCTACTCTGGGCCACTGTGTCCTTAGAGCTGACTTTCCACAGGGAAAGAAGGAGCTCCAGGTGTCCCTTTTCCAGGCTCTTGTCCTGCTTCTCTTTAATGATATAGATGAGCTGGGCCTTGACGAGGTCAGGACTGCTACAAACATTGAGGTATGTTTAATTGTCTAGTCTTATGACCCCAGACCTAATTGTCAATTTGAAACCCACAGGATGGTGAACTGAGAAGAACGTTACAGTCACTGGCTTGTGGAAAAGCGAGAGTGTTGCAGAAGGTCCCCAGGGGTAGGGATGTTGAAGACAGTGATCGGTTTGTCTTCAATAGGGAGTTCAGTAACAAGCTGTTCCGCATCAAGATTAATCAGATCCAGATGAAAGAGACGGTATGTTATATCAGACCTGTGATAAATAGCAGGCTTAATTTTAATCCAATCTTGTCCCAGAGATTTTGGGCATCTATTGTTTTGACAGATATTAGTTAAGGGGTAGAGTAGAAGGGTAAGTAAGGTGAGGAATGTGTAAAAATTTCTACTGTGTAATATTTTCCTTCGGTGCAGGTTTTTCAGTTTGAAAAGGTAACATCAAAGATGCATCATTTCAGACTGAGGAGCAAAAGGCAACAGAGGAGCGAGTGTTTCAGGATCGGCAGTACCAGATTGATGCAGCAATTGTACGGATCATGAAAATGAGGAAGACACTTACCCACAACCTACTGATCAGTGAACTCTACAACCAGCTCAAGTTTCCAGTGAAAGTAAGTGACGTTTTTGCCGCTGACGTGGTTCAATAGGCCGTGTATTTTGTAGAGTATGGTTTAGTGCAGGAAAAAACTGGCTTGTACCCTTGGTGTGGGTGGAAGAGTGACTTGGGCTCACAGAAATGTGTTGCTGAGTTGATTCATGAATGCTTCCACCCGCTGTGGTGCTGCACGTCAGTTTTTCCAGCACTGTTCACCCATATTAAATATGACTACAGCTTAGGGTAAATATTAATTTGGATAATCATTTACATAATGGCCCTTAGCAGCACATACAAATTAATCTGCATTTCCACACAGCCTGCAGACTTGAAGAAGCGCATTGAGTCTCTCATCGAACGGGATTACATGGAGAGAGACAAGGACAATCCGAACCAGTACAACTACGTTGCCTAAATAATCACCACCAATTCTGCACTTGGCCCAGATGATTTCCTTTCCTAATCTTGCCCTTGCCTGCAGGGAATATCATCCCAGTTTGTGCATTTTCCCCCCCTGACCCACCCCTTGTGAACTGGCCCAAGACATTGTTGGAGTAAAGTATTGCTGCAAAGATACCAATAGTGTGTGCAGTTTTCGTGTGTATGAAGACAGTGATGAACATTTTTGCAGCTTGAACTCCCATCAGGCAGGAACTTTTTTTAAAAACCTGTTACATACCTCCCTGAGATTTATTTGGTCACGTAGGTTGGGACTTGTGGTGTATCTGAAGCATTTTCCTCCTCCGTGCATCTCTCCTCCCCCCTTATTTGGCCCCTCCAGGTGTAAAAGTGAGCCCTGCCCCTGCTCCAGCCGATTAATTTTAATTCATGTAAATGTTTGAGGATCTGTTGATGAGGGGACTGGTGTCGACTCAACAATAAAGTTGGCAGGAATGCCACAGGTATTGTGTTGTGCTCGGTGACAAAAAAGTGGACTTTCAGACTACAGTCAATTTATCAATAAAAGTAACAAACCTTCAATGCATTTTGTATAAAAAGTGCTGAATCCTTTGGGAAGCAGCTAAAATCAAAAAAGTAATGCAATAATGGAAGTGGTTTCTTTCTTACCAGTCCTAATAAATGTGACCCAACTTTCCATTATCTCCTGTTCTCTTCTTCACGTGTCACTTACAAAAATGATTACACACGAGTACAGTGAAGCAGATTTCTCGCACATAAGATACTTTTTTTTGGACATTAAGTCCTACATTTTGATTATTTTTAGACAGCGTGTTACTACCTGACAATTACAGTTGTAACGGAAAAAATGCATAGATTGGAATTTTACACCTGTTTGGTCTGCAAAGGTACACATACTAAAAGTGCTGACCCTGTCTAGGCTCCCATACACAAAGGCACTCAACCTTAAAAGTTTCATGGGTTGCAGGTTTGGGAATGTGGGAAAGTAATAGTTTTTAATAAGCTGTGAGGGTGTAATTCTCAAGTAGTAAACTGTCTAGCTGCACAACTGCTCATACATGGCTATGGGATCACAAGGAGTCAACTTTCAGAAGTCACAGAAGCCAAAATCATCTGCAGCATTTCGTTGTGGCAGGTATCCCTCTGGTCATATTACATCAGGTGAGGGCAGCTCAGTTTGTTCCAGCTGCTGCAGAAATCATTTCAACTCGTCATTTTCCTTTCATAGCATCTGCCATGGCCTGCCTGTCATCTATTTCAGTCATCAACGACTGGACCAGGTTCTCAGGTCCCACTTCCTTCCCTAAAAAGTCTGCCACTAGCTTTCGCGGGGGTTTACCTCCCCCATGGGCCAAGCATTCTTGGCGGTACTTCTCACCAGACTTTGGGTCGAAAGGGTCAGCTTGGAAGTACTCTTGCCAGATCCAGGAAGCAATTGCTCGTGACATGAGGTATGAGTAATACTTGGCGCCATACCCTACCAGGTGGCTGAATCGGTGTTGCCAAGCCTGCAAGAAAATGTACCAGGAATGTGAATGATCAAACAGAAACAATGGCTGCAGTGAGAAGGCATACAGGAGTTGCTGCAGGAGCAGCTATTGAAGGCCTATTCCCAAATCACCTATTAAAATGTACTGTACAGTACATAGAAATCATGTGAGCTTCGGGGGAAGGGGGAAAGCAAGTAAGCAATTTCCAACTCGTGACTTACTGCATCAGAAACGTGAGGCAATCCATAATAGTCTTTCTGCACCTCCTTTAGTACATCTGTAGTGGACATCGTGAGAGGAAGCTCCCCATGGTATCTCTGGTCCAATGCAGAGTAGAAGGTTTGCAGCTGCATTTCAGAGGCACAAAAGAGGTGTTTTGAAGCACACAAGGCTTTGATGTTCTCCTTTGGCATGGCCTGTCCATCAGTATGCCTCCGAGCAAATCTGGAGAGCACTCTTGGGTCAGATGCAAAGTATTCCATAAGCACAGATGGCACTTCTGCAAAGTCGGTGCTGCAGCGAGTCCCTGTCACATGCTGATAGGAGGTGCGGGCCAGCATGGAGTGCAGAGCATGACCCATCTCATGAAACAAGTTGTCTACCATGCCATGTGACAGGAGGGAGGGTCCTCCACTCCAGCCAGATGGAGAGGGGAAGTTGAGCATCAGGACCACCACTGGGTTCTGGTAGTCACCAGACGGGAGATTGCGCCCTCCACGAATTGTAAAGTGGCAGTCCTGGTATGGCTTGCCTGATCGCTCATAGAAGTCACAGTAGATATGGCCCAGCACACCCTCCTTCTCATGGACCACTGGAAGATTTGTCAAGAGGCTCAGGAAAGTTGTTTATCATCCATGGTGAAACCTATCTACAGCCCAGTCACACCATTCAGGAAATTTCCCTGTATTGAGTTTCCCTTAAGCATGACAGAATTGCATTGAGAATCCCCTGCTGAGAACAAATGAAAGGTCCACAAGTGACAGGTTTCACCATGTGGCAGAAATATTACCAAGTAGAAAAAATACAAGGCACATTTTTAGGCAATTAAATATTGATGCAATAGTCCTGCCAAAATCCAAAAGCAGGATCCAAAAACCAAAGAAATTTTCATGCTAAGCATATATTGTCAATAGCAATTTTATACTTTTATCGCCCATTTCTGGAATAGACCACAAAACCTGTCCTTGATAAATAAGCAAGATTCAGGTCTGGTTCCCAAGAAACATTAAGTTTGCCACCTGGCACCAATGCTTACCTTTGAGCTTATAAATATCGGATGACCAGGTCTCTCCAAGTTGTACCTCCTCAGCCACCAGAGATATTCCATACAAACTCTGGAACAGGAGGTCTAATCCCTCCATACAAGAACCGAGGGAAAAGTATGGGGTCAAATTCCCTCCTGTCCCTTGCATCAGGTGAACCTTGGCTTTGGATGTGTAGTATGGAGGGTCCCAAGGAAACATTTCTGATCCTTTCATCTGGCTCATGGATGCAAAGTCTTTGCCTGCCCTGTCCTTGAGTTGCTGTGACAGTAGATCCAGGAAATCTTTCACCATCCCAGGTGACTCAGCAGTGCTTCCTCGCAGTGCTCTGCATTTAAAAATGTTATTGAGTTGTATGCTGGAAAAGTTCTGGTGAACATGCTAACCACAGAAGAGACTGGAATTCTGCAATTCTAATGATCTATAGGGGGAGAGCGGGGCGCAGTGGTCCTTTCTATTTTAAAAATACAAGAAACTGGAATAACATCTCCATCTGGTACCTCGTGAAACAAGTCACTATTGTGCATCCTGCAAACATGACAGCCACCTCTGAGATGCCTGTGATCCTGCTGTATCAGGAAAAACTCTTTGAAGGATAGTGAAGTTACTTCTAACCAACAGTTTAAATGACCCTGATGTGGAAATGTTGTTGAATAGTGTCATTCTTTGTGCATAAATGCTAGAAATTTGGAAACCATCATTTGCAACGGAAGCTATGATTCATATCATGTCAGTTGCTGCCCTCTGGGGACAGTGGTCCATGGACAAATGTGCACCTCTTTGTGGATGACCGTGCCCCATTTAGCCTCTGCACAGCAATTAATGTCATCATAGGTTTATATGTTAATTGTTTTGATAGACACCAGTATGAAATAAAGTTCATGCGCCAAAGGATGTGGCAGGACAAGGTCTACTTTCCGGAGAGAGACGCTTTTGCACTTGTGTCCGCAGGTTGCAGTGACAGAAGTCCCTTTTAATTATTACCTATTTATTTAGAGGGGTTAGATGTATGATAAAAATTAAGTATGTTTCTTATATGTGAATTAGGGGTCCCAATCATTTCCCGACCACTGTCCCCCAGGCATCAGGGTACAGGGTCCATTGGCATACAGCAGCTTCTAAAATATTTTTAAGCCTAATGGATGGCACTGCCTGTGAATATATTAGGGACGTGTATTACCAATGAGTACCTCCACCATGCCAGAAAATATTTGGTGTGTAGGTATAACACGGACTCTTTGAAAAATTCAAATGTGCAAAAGTAGACCACTGTGCCCCGGTCTTCCCTATTCTTAAGCCAACACTGCTGCAATGTAAGCTACTGTGAGTGACAGAAACAGAGCTAACTGTAGCAAAAAAAATAGACTTGAGAGGTTTAATTTTTGAGTTGGAGAATGAAGAACATACGTAGATCCTCCCCATTCCTCTTTCATTGTCAACAGGTCATGAATGTCCTAGCATGCTCCTGTAAATCACTTCCCAATTTCCTAATAAAAGGTGACCTCCCCTCCACCCCATTCTCTGAGACAGTGCTTCCCAATCTTTTTTGTTAGCGACCACAGAAAATCGTTCTGTAAAATTCATGACCCTCATTCCAATTCAACCCTACTCCCCCCCCCCCCCC
>KZ538171.1:61129-75329 GCA_000934665.2 Catajapyx aquilonaris | reverse complement strand
CCCCCCCCCCCCCCCCCCCGCCCGTCGGGTTTCGCATTACACCTATATATGCAGATACGGCATAACGATGTGACTCACCTGGGTTCGGATCCAGGTCGGCCCCAAATATGAATGACTAGTGACGTCAAAACTGACAAAGGTCACCATTCGCTTGACTCCGTTTGAGGCGTAAAAAGCTGCATCGATTTTTGCACCGTACGCTTGAAAATAACCCACTTGACGCTTTGATGACGATGGAGCCAATGTTACGCAAGAGCAAAACCGGTAAACTCTTACTAGGGGGCTTCCTGTTGCGTGATCGTAACACTGACGGTAACACAGTTTGTGACGTAATAGACCGAGTGCGTTACTGACTCATAAAAATGCTCATCGGTTGTCATTGTAATAGTCCATCAGCAATTTTGTCTCTTGGTAGGCTATTACAATGTAGATGGAGATGCTGATAAGAGTTATATGAGAAAGTTGCGTAATTACTACTCGTAGAGAATGCTGCTCAAACATACGCATTACAGGTTAATATATTGCGTGCAGTAAGACATGTGAGGAATTACGTAACAGTGATTATTCCACCAAACCCGATTTACCCAGATTGCGCATGAAGAATGTGCACACAGTTATTATTCACGCAACACATTCAGAATGTATCGATTTTTCTTCTCATAAATATGCATGTATGCAAAAGCAACTCATTCTTTGCCTTGCATCGTTGGGATCTAACTGACATACATTCAATCACCCTAAACTTATCTTGTTTCAACGGTGCTGTAACTGTAACAACAAAGTACGGAACGGGACCAGACACTCCAGTATCCAACCGAAAAGAAGTAGGCACACGGAAGTGTAACGGTTTCGTACTGAAAGACGAAAACACGGTTTGTCTGCAGTAGTGCGTGTGCCGTACACGGGATTACTTGGTCTCATCACCTCAAAAAATTTCGTGCGTTTTAAAAGGGTAAGTAGTCATTTCCATCATTTGATCGCTGACTTTTATACTTTTCGAGTTCGCTGTAGTCACATAGCGTTTATCGGTACGGTGTTATTCAATGGTATGGTGCAAATCGTTTCAAATAGCACACGTATGTGAAGTACAGTACGATTCGCCCATTCATGTTCCCGCCCTTTGATCGAATTTGGACTCAAAATGGCGTCTGACACCCTCGCCGCCATATTGGATCTCTACGGTCTGTGGGTCATCGCTGTTTGTTGTTGTTCTTTTTATTGGGTGGGTGGGTGGACTGGACTCTGGACGGCCTGTCCTTCGAAGCACGGGGCTAGGGCGGCAAGGCCGAAGGGAGGGCGGGAGGGCACCTCGGGGGCAAGGAAAAGTAGAAGGGAGGGTGGGTCTATAGTATAAGCTTGAAAGGAGGACAGGCATGCACCGCGTGGGTAGGGCCCGAGTGGGTGCCCTGCATGGCCACTCTTGATGCTGGGTGGGTTCCTCTCCCTTTCGGAGGACACCACCACCGCCACTCCAGTGACTGGTGCGTCCGTGCCACAGACCCGCAGCCCATCCGACACTGACCCACTGTCACCGCTCTATTGCGCACTGCACTTTACAGCAGGCGAAAGGGTATGCCGCATCATGCAACTGTTCTATTTCCTTATTGATAAGTTGCAGAGATTTGAAACTCTCGTAGGATTAACAAAACACTGCCGCTTGTTTGAACGTCACAGAGGCAAGGCTGCATTACAGCAAGTGACTGAAGTGTAATTTGGCACTGATCTACTTAAGTAGAGTTACGTTATTGGCATGCAAGTCATTTGTAATTGCTTTGGTTCAAAGAAAACCCGTGACTGTGAGAACTGAGCATGATGAACTAGTATAAACTCATAAGTCGACATTGGTGTAATATCTGAAAACAGTTATTTTACCAATATGATTTACAACCCGTGCAAAAATGCTTTTTTTACTCATTTATAAAATTATTGTACCCACGACGAACTGAAATAGTATGATTTGTGGATTCTCAGATTTATGAGAATGAACTAGTATCACAATTCCTATGCATGTCCTATGTGCTTGAAAAATTGATTGCACTTTTTACCTCTCACAGGAAAGTTATTTTTCATGAAGAAGGCATTGATTAATCTCCTTATTGATGTGATGCGTACAAATACTGTAACTACTTTTGTTTAAAAAAACTGAATAACCTGTTTTAATCTTTTCAGGGTGACAGCATGGAAGGTGTGAAGCACAAGGTAGAGAAGAAGAAGAGTGGAAAGCAGAGGAGTTTCCCACCAAGATTGGCAGGGCAAGGTGATGTGCCAGTTAGGGACAGGGTACTGCAACATCGAAGCCTGCCCAAAAATAAGGCGGGAGAGCACAGGAATCATGCAAGGAAGCCTAAGAGAGATTCACTGAAAGTAACACTGGTGCAGGATTTTTATCAGCCGGTGAGAATAACATGAAAGTGCATAAAATGACTTTTCTGACTTATACCAAGTACTGATCCTGGGGAGTTTTAGTGCCACAAGCCAGATGTTGAAGACATCACATTGAACTGAGTCATTTGGGTAATCTGCTGCTGTCATGTATTGGTCAACTGTAACCATGATGTGATAGAGTATATCAGGGTCAAATAATGAAGTCGAATCCAGATATAACAGACTTCAAGCAGAAATCAGTCTGTTATAACGAATGTCTGTTATAGCTGAATACACAAGCCATATATGGAAGTGTGATGGGACTGGCCTTTCGAGTATGTTATAACCAAAAGTCTGTTATAGCCAAGGCTGTTACATCCAGATTCAATTGTATTTGATTGGAATTGCTTTGAGGCAGTGCGCTGTAAATCTAGTACCTGAGGATCCAATACTGGCAGCTTTGACATCTCTGATGGTGATCTTAGAGGAAGAAAGGTCATGAACTAATGAGAGAAAGGAGTGGGAAATGAAGCAGCATGTGTAATTAATGGGACACTAGGTCTTGCTCCGCTCGCATTTTTCTAGGGCGCAGGCCTAGAAAACCACTCGCTTCGCTCGCTCTTTTCTAGGCCTGCGGCCTGTGGTGTAGGTCATGTTCTTAATGAAGCTCATCCAACAATTATCTGCATCATTTCCCCCACCCCTCCGGCTTATATTAACCCTTTGACGGCTAAGTACATCATAATTAATATGATGTCCTGAGGGTTTTTGAATTTGGCGCGCGAGGATGTGCATAGAAAAAGCGAACTTTGCGGTGCCAAACCCGGTTCAATATGCTCCTGCCATCTCTTGGATGGTGACTCAACTACCATAGCAACTCCAGATACCCCCTGTTTCCACCAAGTTGAGTCGTATATGCGAAGGTCACATTGCTCCTACGTGATCGTTTATGTAAACATGTTTCCTCAGTACAGGGTGCCGTAAAGTCTGGACCCTTGGGAGTTTATCATAGTACAGTGTTGTGGTAATATTATGTAAACATAAGAACAATGTATAGTGCAGGGGTTTCCAACCTTCTACCAACTGCGACCCCCTAAACATGTTTCCATAAATGTGCGACACCCCCCCCCGGGCCCGTTCTACGACTGACCCATTTCCAGAAAACATATACTCTGTACTGCCGCAAAAATGGTTGAATTTACACAGATATTGCAAAAAAAAAAAAAAGTTTAACCAAGGCTCGCGACCACCAGCGACCCCCAGGCTGGAAACCGCTGGTATAGTGACTGAGTAAACTGTTAGGCCGATCGACTTTCTGAGAGCCGGATGATTCTAAAAAGTTTTATTTCTGGGACACCCTGCAGATGAATTTTTTCCCGGCATTTTACAATCAAAAGGGCCACCACGAATTTAAATGATTAATTTTGGCGCAAAGTTGTTATTCATTAATATCACTCCTACATCGAATTTTGAACAAAAAGAAGGAAAGAGACGGCCCAAAAACCTGCCAATTGTTGGTTGCCAGTTGTGCCAACTCAATAACCTTTACTGACGGTATAAACAACCTGCCAGTTGGCACAACTGGAAAACCAACAATATATACATTCCAGGCTGATTGGAACGTGGGGAGATTTGCACCCCGCCATCTTATGTTCGATTGTACGTATTCGACGGCAGTCAGTATCCGACACTACACCGAAAGAAGTGCCTCGAAGACAGTGTACTATACTTCCCATCACCTGTGAAAGCACCGCATGGCATTGAATTGTTCTTATAATATCGCAGCATAAGTTTTAACACTACAAGTAAGGACCGCAGAAGGCACTGTCTGGATAGCTATACTCTGATTTTTAGAAGTTCCATCATGTAATCTTCAAGCACAGTACTGGAGCATGTTTTTGATCCCAAGTCTGGATACTGAAGAGGGTGTGTGACCTCTATCCTGTTGTTTCTATCCTGAATCCAGAAATTTAGAGTGGGGGAAGAGGGGGTAAAATGAGTGGAGCTCTCTACCAACGTCTCGAAATAGCTGAGGTGATATCTTTTGAAGAGAAAGAGGGATGAAGAATAGGAGAATCAGAAGAGGCGTAAAAGGAGGGAAATGGGGAGATCTGACAGAACCCTTGTGCAGCCTGGAGTGTGGCTGATGCAGTGGAAAAATGGCAAGAGCTTGCCACGGGGAGAGATAGTGAAGGTTTTAAAGAGCTGTTTTAAGACACAGAAATGCAGCATACATTCCCTTAATCCCGGTACTGCGTACTGGCATTTAGCAACAACCTCTAGCACTACATGATCTTCAACTGTTCTCTCCTCTCTCCACGTTCCAGCTAGTTTTTGCAATGCGAAGTGGCGAGAGAGGATTTTGGGAGCCCCCTCCTCTTTCACTTACCCTCTCCATTACCCTGGGATTGGGACAAAATGCATAACTCACATGTTACAAGCCTCTAATTGTTAGTTACATTGTTGGCACTCCTGACAATCACCATTGGCCATTGTACTATTCTACATTTGAATGAACTATTTGTTCTTTGTGTGAAGTGTAACCAGGGGTGTATTACCCAATAGGCCAAGTAGGCAGGTGCCTAGGGCGGCAAATTTTACAGGGCGGCAAACGTCATGGAGGTTGAAAATCTTATCGAGGAGAAAATTTTGACGTGTGCGAAAATAGGTAATACATGGCGTCACCATTCATGTGCCGCCCCAAGATGAATCGCCTGATGCCCGAGACCAGTAGGGGTGAAAGTTGCAGGATCTACACGTGACTTTCGCCCTAACTGGTCTGGGCAGCGGCCAATTCACCTTGGAGCGGCATAAAAGTGTATAAACCCCAAGATGAAATTCACTGGATTTTGTGAAGTACTAGTAGGAGTATCCATTACCAAAATTTCAAATGATTTGAAATAACAATTTTCGAAATATTTGGACTTGATAGAAATCCGAGTATACCTGCTTGGGAGTTGCACTTTGTTACAATACTAATGAACATGTAACTAAGAGCAATAGTCCTGTCAGACAGTTGGCCATAGTGGACATTCTATGGCCTGTAATGGAATGAAATGCAATAACTCACAGTACTGCTACATAATGCCTTGTCTACGCCTCTAATCCCTTAATTAATGTCCCACGTTGCAACCCATCCAGGTAGTTATATTCTGCACCTTCGTTACTGAGGCAACTATGAACATATTGTTGGGGTTATTTACTTCGTTGTAGTTAATGAGGTTAATGGCCGAGTTCACTTTTCATGAGTTTTGACACAGAGACCCACCAAAATGAGTGTTATGAAAGATGATAAGCTGGAGGAGGTTTCGCAAGGCCTACCAACAGATACCTCTGTGACTGCTTCTTGCAGTTGCAAATTAGAGAATGATGTAAAGGAAGAAGAGCCTTCTGCAGTGAACTTGAAGAAGGTTTGAATTATAATTGCAGCATTCATTGTGATAAGTTGACAAAATGAATCATTCGAGCGATAAAGAGTGCTACTCTCGTCATGTTATGGATACCATGTCTGTAACATCTGATAACAATAATCTGCGGAATTGCGTTTAGAACATACTATATTGCTCGTGTATTTCAGATTACACATGAAAGTGCCTTCTCATTACTACAGGCCTGTTTGATGTGGGCATACACTGATTATGATTATGTCATGTATTTGCAGTAAATGATGCTGTCAAATGTGAAGGGATTCCATGTGTAACTCTGAAGTTAATTTGCAATAGCTCATTTAGGAAATCATAAGATATATTGTGCTTTATATTCTGCTAATAAACGGGCAATTATACATATTTTGAAAGCCAGACAAGAGGTGCAGATTTTCTGCGGCCTTCTAAGTTAATAAGTCCAGTGCTACCCTGATTATTTCAGGTAAATTGCAACTTCTGGCTTTGTAGATCTTTATATTTGAGGTGACCTACTCTTTGATCTTTACATAGCAACTTACCCATAGTGCAGTATAATTTGGTTTGCGCTAAGATGAAGCCATCCGTTTATCTTGAATTATCACGCCTGTTTGCTTTAGATTCAGGAGCTCTCACGGTTCAGTGTGTTATCAGAGACTTTTTATCTTGTCATGACCTTGACACTTCAGTGAGCCCCTCAACAAGTGTGGGAAGTAGATTTGTACCTTTTAAAAATGGCTGCCAGTGTTGCGGACTCCAGATTTTCAATGGTAAAGAGGCCTTACTTGAAAACCAGGGAAAATGTTTTAATGCTTGCATGTGATAGTTGCAGGAGTGTTTTGGATAAGAATACATTTTATTGCTGCAGGGATTTCTTGTGTAGCAATGTTCTGATTCAGACCTTGCTGAAAAGACGTGTAATTGACAGAGTAAGGATTCTTTTTGGATACAGAACTGCACTGATTAGTGGAATATGAAATGTGAGTGTAAAATGTACTTGAATTTATGCATTTAAATTCTTTTCATTTTAAAAGTGCATTGCAAGTGCATTAAAATTCTGGAGGCAATTTTTGTTGCACATCATGTACATGCTCAGCAATTTAAATGTGGTTCACCTCTGTGACAGTTTCTCCTATGCACCAGATTTACAATGAAGTGAGCTGTGGTCACACATAGGAAACAAGGTACTTTGCCAACTATGCAGAGAAGAAATTACAGAAATTGCATGTTTATGTGCTATACTAAAGCAGCCCATTCTGATCAATACAAGCCCATGTCACAATTTGATATTTTGTGTTTTTTTTCAAAGGCTATCTACACCTTGCACAGTAAAAACCACCCATACGGATCACATGCAACTTTGGGGGGAAAAGCACAGAAAATTGATGCTGCTGCTGGTGTGGCAGCAAACCCATTCTGGCTGAGGAATGCTTAACAAATGAGGGGTGTGGTGGAAAAAGGTGATAACCCACAACAGTGTAATTTTTCAGGATAGCGAATTGAAGTTTACATTCTCTTCACAAATCATTCAGTGCGGGTTTGGATCTATTCCCGTGTTGCTGTCTCATGCCTGATACGTGAACTTGGAGTATACCAAACTGTTTGTCATGTCTTTTACATACTACAGTAGTAGCTAGGTGTTTAGGTCAAAAATGACCAAAATGAGGGTTATCACCTTTTTCCACCACACCCCTCAAATCACTGGAGGCACTTGGGGGAGTGACATGGTTCATGCTCCCTGTCATGCTCATTTCTGTACTGTGCAATGTAGGTGCACAAGTATGAGGATGAATCGAAAAGTAATTGACAACTTTTTTACTTCTGAAGCTTAACTACAGAAACTGAAGCTGTTATATACATATGAAAGGAAAAGTCTTCCTCTAATTTTAAACATAGTCACCATATAATTTGGTGCATTTGTCCCAGCGGGACACCAGCTTTTCCTTGCCACTGCAGATAAAAGCATCAGGCCGGCTAGGAAGCCAGGGGCGGATGTCCTTTCTTCCTCTATGTTGCTGAGGTCTTAACAAGCCAGTGCTTCTTTCTTGGTCCAAAGAGATGGTAGACTATGGTTAAGACAAGCATTTCACACGACTGAAGAAACACCTGGCCAGTCAGCACTTCAGTGACGAAGACGAAGTGAAACAGGCCGTCTGCCACTACTTCCAAGCCAGCCCCAACACTTTTTTATGCAGTGGCATGGAAAAACTAGTGTCCTGCTGGGACAAGTACACCAAAGTATAGTGACTATGTCTAAAAATAGGGGAAGACTTGCCCTTTCACATGTATATGTCAGTTTCAGTACAGTAGTGAAGATTCAGAAATAAAAAAGTTGTCAATTACTTTTTGATTCACCCGGTTGTAATTATTTTGTACCCATTCTATTGCTTGTGGATTTCATGTAATGCTCTTTGTGATCAGTGTTTTCTCCTCTCTTCCAGGCACATGAATCAAAAGACGTGTTGCGAAAAGGCACTGGACTGGTGTATGATGAGCGTATGGTCGAGCATTTCTGCCCCTGGGATCGCAATCACCCAGAGTGCCCAGAGCGTTTCACTGCTGTCCTAGAGAGGTGCCGAGCTCTTGGACTGGTAGATCGATGTGATGACATCTCATCAAGGGAGGCTACTGAGTCTGAGATCTTCAAGTTGCACACCAAGTCTCTTACTGACATTCTAAAAGCAACAGCAGGATGCACTGACCAGGGCCGGCTCACTGTTGCATCGGAGAAATATGATGGGATATACATGAATGAGGCAACCTATCAGATGGCACTGCTGTCTGTTGGTAGTACTCTGAACCTAGTGGATGCAATTGTCAGTGAGAAGGTGCAAAATGGCATGGCTATAATTAGGCCGCCAGGTCACCATGCAATGGAAGATGAATTTTGTGGGTATTGCTTTTTCAATAATGTAGCTCTTGCTGCAAGGCATGCACTAGAGAAGTGGAAGCTTGAGAAGGTGCTCATTGTGGACTGGGATGTGCATCATGGTCAAGGGACGCAGCAGCTGTTTTATGATGACCCTCGAGTGGTTTACTTTTCAATTCACCGTTACGAAAATGGGAGGTTCTGGCCATTTCTTCGAGAGTCCGATTTTGACTATATTGGAGAAGGAAGAGGAAAGGGATTCAATTTCAACGTGCCTCTCAACCAGACTGGAATGGGCAACTCAGACTATATGGCTGTGTTTCACCAATTGTTGCTCCCCATGGCTTATGAGGTCAGGCAGTTATGAATTTGACAGCACAGATTGCTCTTCTAATGTTCTTAGTAGTGCATTACAGAAAAAAATTCTTAATGCATTCACAATGCATATATTACAGCGTATCAGGCTTTAGCTTTTGAAATATTTTTAATGCAGATTTTTCAGGATCTTGTAAAAAATTGATGTGAACTATAGAGCAAATTTGGATTAGTTCTAGCAGATTTTTTATGTCGGAAATTGTCCTTATTGAGCTCACATTCGTATCGCTTTTTCATGTACAGTGATTTTAATAGCAGTAGAGTCCAAGAAAATTTTAACATAGAAAGCAAAGTCAATCCTGAAACATATCCTTTCCATTGATGTGAAAGTGAGCAAATCTTTTAGATAATAATTCTTGTGTTTGATTCTAGAATGATCTCTTCGGCTTTTATATAATGAGTATACTTCAGTCTTACTTGTTAGTGGGAAAGTAATGAAAATATGAAATTGTAGAAAATGGTTTCAGATGATTGGTTAATTAACTTACCCATTCTGTATGTTACCGAGGAATTTCATTGGGTTCAAGGGTGGTTTGTAGTAGGTAGGAAATTTTAATTATTTTTTTGAGTGCAATTGGCTAATAATGAAGTTGTTATTGCAGTACCAGCCGGAATTGATCATTGTGTCGGCCGGGTATGACTCTGCAATAGGATGCCCCGAGGTGTGCAAATTTTACCCTCATTTCCCTAGTATAGATGTAAAGAAGGCTGCATGACCAATATGTGCAAGAGAACAGGCAGAAAATTAAGCTTAGCAACCATCCTTCCTGCATGGTAGTTTGATACTTTTTCATTTACCTGCATTTTCCATCTTACTTTTTTGGCACAGTTTAATCCTGACCTTGTTGTTGTTTCTGCTGGTTTTGACTCTGCCTTGGGTGATGAAAAGGTAATTTTAATTTTTGACATCTAAACTCTCATCAACAGTGCAAGAAAAGATACTTTCACAGCTTAGCTGGTGTCATTTTAATTATTATTTAACTTAGCACTGTTCATGGTTCCTACTATTCTCGATTGTAGCTAAAAGAGCACTAAAGAAGCGTGTATGTATCCTTTATAATTGACTAATTGTATCAGGTAAATTATCATTTTAAAATTAAATAATGATCATAATTGGAGCCTCGGAATCAAGCAACAATATTATGAAATTTTGATTTTTTTACTTTGTAATTGTTGTTTGTTGGGAAAATTATCTTAAACTTGTTGGTGAGAGGTTCAGTTTATATTATATTTATCGCCATTTTGAAAGCTATTAGTATATTAATATTGTTAATGGGAGAGAGGAATATTGCAGGCCCTTAGCTACATATTGTAATGCACTTGGGGACATTTTGGATATGAACTGTTGCACAAGGGACCCTTGAGGTTGGGTGTAATTAAGTGTGTCCATAATTCTGAAGATAATTATCTGAATGAAATATTTAATTCATATTGCACTATACAGGGTGCTCAGAAAATCTCGGAAAGTGGCCATGTAGCCTGGTAAGACTCGCAAAACTAATATAGGGATGTGGAAGTAGTTTTGGGCTAACTTGCATAGTTTTTGCGTACGACGCCTTTAAGATTTCGGAAGTTTCATGACGTCACATCCGCCTTGAGGGCTTGAGGCCCCATTGCGTCATCATACATGTAGTTGGGGCTGTTGCCATTGGCACTGATTATTATTGTTGCGAATATTGTCAACTGTGATTGCTGAGAAATAAACAGTGTTTTTAGTCTGGCTTTCTGGCCATAAGATACAAGCTGCCAGACTGAAATCGTTGTTTATTTCTCAACAATATTTGCAACAATATTCAGTGCCAATGGCAACAGCCACAACAACATGTATGATGACACAATGGGGCCTCAAGGCGGATGTGACGTCATGAAACTTCTGAAATCTTAAAGGCTTCGTACGCAAAAACTATGCAAGTTAGCCCAAAACTACTTCCACATCCCTATACTTGTTGTGCGAGTCTTATCAGGCTACGTGGCCACTTTCCGCAATTTTTTGAGCACCCTGTATTTGCTTTCAAGATATTATTACAGTAATGCCTCATGAATCGCCATTTACTTCTTAGGCTTGAATACCTGACACATTCTTGTGTTATGATATAATTTCATGTGAATTTTTATATTGAAACTGCACAATACAATCATAATATAGTCAAACCCTGATAAGACAAACTCATATATGTTAAGTAAAACCCAAAGATGAGAAGGAATTCAATGTTTTGTCAGATAAATGAGATGAAATTATTGTGTTACACAATATTATGGCCGTTGGGTCATGGCATAAGCAGTCCAGTGCTAGGCCAGTTCATACAAAGAGAATGAAAGAAATTCTTGTGGGGAAGGCTATTTATGGTCACTTTGGCTACTTAGACTCAGGGGGGCCATTATCTCTAACCTGAGGTATCAAAAATTGAGGGGTGCAACAAGATCTGTGTGGGAGATAATCCTGTTGGGAAGGAGAGCCAGTTAAGAGGAAAATAATGTGATTGTGTTACTCATGGTTCCTGGGCTATGAAAAAGAATTTCACTCATGTTGATTTGTTTTCTGTTGTTTCCCTTAATTTGTGTACATTTCACGTAGATTTTGCCCATCAAAATTTGAAAATGGGAATTGCATGCACATGCCTTATTTGCGCTCCGTCTCTAACAGGGTGTGCATATCTTTTATCTGGGATTGTGGCACGTGAACAGGGAGTGAAGGAGGTATGGTAGGGAAAATGAGAGAGAAGTAGGTAGTATGAACTTGTTTAATATGAAATGCACCCAAATTTTGGACCACCTGCGTTAATCTTATCAGGGTTTTACTGTATAAGAGTTGGAAATCCAAGTATTTTCATATGCTAACGAAGGAATACAGCATATTGCATCTTTTGTGGCCTGGGCTTTATATTGATGTAATTAGTGTACATTTGGTGAATGTTTGAGTTCATTTCTAACATAATGTTTTGTGCTAGGGTGAGATGGAAGTCACTCCAGCATTCTACTCCCATTTGGTGAGCAGCCTGATGGGCCTGGCTGGTGGGAAGGTGGCAGTAGTCCTGGAGGGTGGATATTGCCTCAAATCTTTGGCTGAGGGGGCTGCCCACAGCCTTAGGGCCCTTCTGGGAGATCCATGTCCACGTGTGGAAAGCCTGAAGGAGCCTTCAAATGCCATACGCCATGCCATATTGGACTGTATCCATGCACACCGACCATACTGGAAATCCCTTCGCTTCCAAGAAATATATCCAGCAGCACAAGAAGCAGCAGATGGTGTGCGTCACAAAGTGGAGGCAATATATTTGTCTGAATATGTGCGCCCAGAAAAATTCCCAGTCATGGACGACTATCCAGTGCAATCAGAAGATGTTAAGGGGAAGTTTAATGAGCGCCTGGATGCCTTGATGTTTGCAACTAACCTTCAAGTTGCTCCACATCAGGTAGCAATCGTCTATGATGAGCGAATGTCAAGGCACAGGAATATATCTGATGCAGGGCATCCAGAGCGACCAAGCCGAATTACTAGTGCATACCAGGCCCATCTTGACTTTGGACTGGTAGAGCGTTGTTTGAAGCTGAAGCCAAGAGAAGCAACCATGGAAGAACTCCAGATGTGCCATGCGGAGGAGTACTTATCCGAGTTACTTGCAACATCCAAGATGAAGGCCCGTGAACTGGACAAACTGCAGGATGAAGTACAGAGTGTGTATTACCACTCAGATACATATAGCTGTGCAATTCTAGCTGCTGGTTGTGCACTGTCAGCAGTTGATGCAGTTATGAATGGTGAGGCAAGGTCTGCAGTTGCCATTATTAGACCACCTGGCCATCATGCTGAAGCAGATGAGGCCATGGGGTTTTGTTTCTTGAACAATGTGGCCACAGCTGCAAAGTATGCTCTTCAAATGCATGACGCTAAGCGTGTCATGATCGTTGACTGGGATGTTCACCATGGGAATGGGACGCAGCGCATGTTTGAAGAAGACCTGAGTGTGCTCTATATGTCAGTACATCGTTATGACAATGGGAGCTTCTTCCCTGGAACAGCAGAAGGAGATCACACTGTAGTGGGAAGTGGAAAGGGGGAGGGCTTCAATGTCAACATACCATGGAATCAGGTTGGTGTTACAATATACTCATTTTCCCCACAGCAAGCAATTTCAGTATGTTTATAGCATTTAAAGATCCAGTGTGCAAGGTTCATCTAGATTCTGGAATAACATGAAGTGGATGGATATTTTTAAATATAGCCACCATCTCATTTTGACAAAAAGTGCTGACTATGAGCAAACCAGTGATGTGTTAGCTAGCATAAACAAACTTGTTGCATTACTTCAACTATGTTGGTGGGGTCTGGGAGAAAATGGTGTAATTATGGGCCATGATGAGGCTTAATTTTAAACATGCCATAATTGACCTTCTTCCCCAGGGTGGCATGGGCGATGCAGAATACATGGCGGCGTTCCACCAGGTGATACTCCCAATTGCATACCAGTTCAACCCCGATTTAGTCCTTGTGTCAGCTGGATTTGATGCTGCAAAAGGCGATCCACTGGGAGGGTGCCGTGTTTCTCCCGAATGTTACGGCCACATGACCCACCTTCTGAGTTCCCTGGCTGGTGGTCACATGGTGTTAGTCCTGGAGGGCGGCTACAATCTGGCATCTGTATCATTGTCCTTGGTCTGTTGCACAAAGGCACTCCTGGGAGACCCATTGCCAGTGCTCTCCATCTCTGGAAAGGGTGTGCATCCAGGAGCTATCAAGACCATACAAGATGTGATCAATGTGCAAAAACAGTACTGGAGTGGACTGAAGTTTCAAGTGTCCCTACCAGAGGATAAAAAACAAGCAGTGGAAGAAGCCAAGTTTGAGGTGCTAGATGAGGCTATGAAAGGGTTGAACTTGGCCAATCAGGAGGAGGTGCACATTCAAAATGGGCGGGATCTGAATGGCATGGGAGCATGTGCTGTGATGACACTCTCTGTGCCTGAGGACACTCACCTTGTGAACGTAAGTGATGTTGTTCTAAACCTCATTATACGATACCCTACAGTCTGTTGTAAGTGTAGTTGAATGTGCTCCCCAATGTAAAGCAACACTAAGGATATTAATTATTATCAACACTTGCCAGGGACGTCGGAAGTCATTTCTAACTGTGGGGGCGAACCTCAGAACTCAGAATGCACCCCGGGGGGGGGGGGGGGGGGGGGGGGGGGG